>CALNXI010002512.1:0-16609 GCA_942486025.1 Porites evermanni | reverse complement strand
ATCCCACATTAAAACACCCCCCCCCCCCCCCCACCAAAAAAAAATAAAATAAAATAAAATAAAATAAATAACCAACAAGGACAGTAAACTGTTTCAGGAGTCGTAGTGGGAATTACCCTGGCTTTAAACGTTTTAAAACTCCAACCTGACCTGGCTATCCTTTTTGCTTAGGTAATGGCAGCAATGAGTAAAATGACAGTACGTAAAACAGTAAGTAGAAGCCACGCTGTAGTACGACAAGATGATGTACATATCGAATTATGTGATCAAGTCACTCATTGACGTACATTCAATGGTTCACTTCTCTTGTGACAGAAACTTCCTGTGTTATACTGTGTAATGATATTGGGCTTATTGAACACCTTACCAACTACATAAGCAAAAGGCGCACCCAAAAAATAACAAACAAGGACAGTAAATTTTAGCTGTTGTCGATGTACCATAACTTGTCAAAGAACATAAAAAATACACTTGTATAAAATACACTTGTATGAATTACTTTTTGATGAGAGCAAGATAAAAAACAAGGTAAAGAGCATTATGACGAACACATGAGACGTAGGAATCTCTTTGCAAGCATGCATATAATAAAGGGCTAACGATGTTTACTATCCAGATGTGGCTTTATCCGAATTATTCATTGAATTTTCTTAAAACTTGACGCAAGTATACATATAATACACTGTACTCAAATTGACATAAGCTTGCAATTAAAAGCTTTGTCAACTGTTGCTCTCACAAAAATCTAAAATACAGTAAAAAGCCGCGACTAAGAACGTGCATTTTATATTCAATTTGCTCATTAATATGCGCATATGAGGTAATCCATAAGAAGCTATTCTGGGAAGGGGGTATATATATATATATTGATACTACTACACGAAAAACTTCTGCAATTTGTTTGGCTTAGAGCAGTGGTATTTCGGTTTAATTTGAAATACCGACATGTGAAAATTACAAACCTTTTTCGGGTAGTAGTATAAACAAATAACAGCATGATTTAATTTATACGTGATATTTGGCATAAACACCACTCGTGATATTTCAAATTGCCTCAAATTTCACTCGCCTAATAAAAATGCCAAGTCAAATCTCACGTTGACACCAGACAACCTTGATTATACTACGCTCTAGTCCTTCTATTGAGCACCCTGCCGATAGGCGTGCATATGCATCAACTGGTATATATAGAATACTTCATGGAAAGTGAGCGCTTACGGTATTTGAGCACGAGTTGATGAGGTACAAAAAACAACGAGTGCTTAAATACCGTACAAAGCACTTTCCATCTGGTATTGTGTCTATTACATACATACTGAGCTATTCATCATTCTTTTTTTTTATAAACAATTTTTATTGCAACCTTTGCTCTAAGAGCCTAAAGGGCCTATCTAGAGAGCTTACGCTGTTACATTTGAGTTAAAAATACAAATGCACGTCAAGATAGAACACACACATAAAAAAACGAAAGAATAAAAAGAAAAAAGAAAAAATATGTATATAAAAAAAAACAGATACACAACAACTAACGGAAGCGATTTGATTTAAGCAATAGACCACACTTTCTATGGGTTTACCGGCGTGATAACCCACGCGGGGTGTTGGGAGAACACGAGAAAAGCTTGTAGATCACGAGCCGAAGGCGAGTGATTTACAAGCTTTTCGAGTGTTCTCCCAACATCCCAAGTGGGTTATCACGCCGGTAAACCCATAGAAAGTGTGGTCTATTGCTTTTATAAGATAACTTTTAATAAAATGGAGTCTTTTAGGTAAAAAATATGATTTTAGTACCGTGATCAAGTCATGTCTTCTCTCTAAAGTCATCATAAGCCAATCACGACTCACGATTTAATAGCGCTAAACTTTCTCAAAACTCAGTTCAGTCAAACAACAAACAGCAGCACTTCAAAACACGAGTTTTTGCACTCATTACATGATAACTTATGAAAGCTGTTTTACAGGAAAAGTCAACACATATTCATGCGAACGTACAATGAAAGAATACGTTCATGGTTTGTTTACTACAGAAGTAGAAATTGATTGAACATCAGACTGTACGCAGCTGTATTTTGTTGAGTCGATCCGTAAGAATTTCGTGCTTACAGAGGAAACTGGCAGCTATTGTAATGGAGGACTTCATTCACTTTTTACAAGCCGCAGTGGTTTAAGATCTGTTTCCTGGACTTTATTATGATCAAGAAATGCTGCGGTAACGACGTGGCTGCATTTGCGAAGTTGTCGCATGTAACTTTATATGCACGTACAGCGACCGATGGAAATATGTCAGTGGTGGAGAAAGGTTTCTTTGCCGTAGCCACATATTGGCGTTAATATTTGTCGATTTGTGAAGTCAGGTGGTGTGAGGTAGGTCATGGCATCGATATCATCGAATAATTTGTGCAAATGTTGGAAAAAACTAGCCCGAAACTCTGACATCTTTCATCATCGTTGGCAGCTTGTTTACAACCTCCAGCGGCCGATTTTGTACCATATCTTGATCAGAGATCTCTTTTTGAAACAATTTCTTTGATTAAGGAATTTAATTTTGAAATAAAATAAATCGAGAATGCTAAAACTATCCGTTTTGTTGCTGGTTGGCACGTGGTTAAGTTTTCCTAGAGACTTTCTACACCAGAAATTCACACAGTTGTTGTCTTTCTCTGCGATTTGGCATCGTCGTGAAATGTAAACTGCTTTCCAGCTTTGTACTTTATAACTTCTGAAGCTATGGCAGTAGCGAATTGTAATGCTCAGTAATAAAATATGGAAACCAACTATTTTAATATTAAGAAGGACTGGGTAAGTAACTTGTTATGTTTTTTTTAGCCTTTCTAAAATCGTTGTTTGCAGATCAATAGCCGGTTTTGTTTATGGCTCTTGGTCCGGATGCCCTTTTCTATGGGTTTACCGGTATAATAAACCATAGGTTTTTGACCAATCAGATCACGCGTACTATCTCAGTTATTTTATAAAGCGAAATAAACGACTGGACAAGCTGAAACAGCACAGCCTCTCGCTATGCAGGAACGCAGTTATCTATGAAGTAAAGCAAAAGAATTGTGTTTCGTTTAAGACCATTCATTATTTCAACGAAACTGATTATTTTGCAACATTTGTTAACTACATAACTCACTTTTCTATGATGTCGGAGGCACTAACCAGCTGTTATCTGACTAGAACCTAGAACAATCTGCAATAGACTGCAGCAAATAATAAAACATGTCCAGAGAAAAAGCCAAATTTTCATTGACGCACATTCAATGGTTCACTTCTCTTGTGACACAAATTTTTACGATTGGTGAAATTTTTGTTTTTCTTCGAGGCTTGAATAAAAATTCGCCAGGTTCACCATTCTGTGGTTTGCTTTCTTGAAAAGGTCTTGTTGGAAATGATCCCATTGATTTTCCACTTTAAATCCACGTTATAGCCGGATGAAAACTGATCATAGTCTAATGAATATAATGCCCAAAAATATATGCACTTTTTGGGAACAATTTTTTGTTACTGTGACAGCATCCCTACCTTGTTTTGGCAATAAAATGATTTTCACATCAAAATTAATGACCTGAACCTGTAAAAAGCCTTTTATGATAACGCAAGTGATTAAAATTCACCAAAGAACATTAAAAGAACACTGAGGCTATGTCCACACAAATCCGGGCATTTTTGAAAACGCATCAGAGATTTTTATCCACATTCGAGAGGACTGGGCCTTAAACCGCTCTGGAAGCGTTTCCAAACAATGCGGTTTCGGTGTTCGGATTCTTTAAAGGTGATATTACACCGGACGATTCGCATCGACGATTTTTAGCACAACACTGTAATGTTGGAACAATGTTGCAACGCTATGTTGCGGTTTCGTGTAAAATCACATTAAAGCCTAGGGAGCATAAGCAACGCCAGACAACGGCGACGGCAACGAGAACGGCAAAATTCAATAAGTTTAGATTAGCAAAACAACTTTGCAAGTGCCTCACGCTTTTTTGTACATTTCTTTGCCGTTTTTACACGATTACAACTTTCACGTTTTGTGGAGAACGTGAACACAAGACAACGATTTTCTTTCACCGCTTTTCCTGAACTTCGATCCAGTCCTTTAGAATTCATATCCAGAAAAAATCGCCAACATTTGTCGAATTAAACGAGGTGAAATAGACGCAGTAAAGCTTGAAACTGAGCGCAAATTCACTTTTTTGGTGACGTTTAAACCCTAAGAGTGATAAGCATCAAATTTCTCCTTGTAATATCACTGCTTTGTAAGACGGAGTGGTCATGACAATTACGGACATGATCACACGAGATGAATTTACTTGATATTTTATCAAAGTCGCCCCACTACTTCTGTAGAAAATCAGATACTTCAAGCTTATTAATTTTCACAGGAAATGGATATAGCGATCGCATGGCCCAGTGGTTAGAGGCTGCACTTTTTTCGCTGGAGGAAGTTGGGATGCTCGTTCAAATCCCCGCGTGGGAACCTCCTTTTTTTTTTTTTCTTTCATCGTTGTTTTACCCTTTGGCTTTTTACTTTTTATTCTCACTGCTGACCCTTTTTGCGAAAACGTATTTCTAGTTTATTGACGTCGCCCCACTACTTCTGTAGGAAATCAATAGGGGCAACAAATGAGAATTCAAATTTTGATCTTAGAGTTTAAAGGGTTAAGCTCGAGTGGTCGGAAGGCCGTTTCGTGTGAAAGGGAAGCGGTTTCAAAATTTAGGAATCGTTGTGGACGTAGCCTAAACGATACCAAAGAAAGGTACTACTGAATTGTCAAATAGGACTAAATACATAAACGCAAAATGTAGAACCATCGTAACACTCTTAGGTAACAGATCCGGTTAAACCCTGTCTAGGTTGCGTTCTATTGGGAAATCCGGATTTCGGATTTTGCAAACGAACACGAAATCCGAACACGGATTTCACCTCCGAGAAGTCCGTCCTAAGGGTGGATTTCAATTAACAAATCCAAATCCGGATTTCAGAGATTTCATTTTTACCGTTCGATGGGAAATCCCAAAAAGGATTTGCAAAACTGTTCTCGTGAACTGCGGTGTTGGTTTTGTTAATTATGCGTGCGCGTGCAAGACCGCTGTATTCTCAGCGTTAAAATCCGTTTTCGAATTTCGCGTTCGATTGAAAATCCGAAATCCGGATTTCAAAATCTAAATCCGGATTTCCCAATCAAACGTACCCGTACTAAAAAATTAGAACAGATCCACACGAACCCGGACATTTTAAGTCCGTGTCATTTTTTATACCCGGATTTGTGTAGACGGTGCCTTACACTACTCTAGAGAGCCGTTTGAAAAAGATGCGGTTTTGGTGAGCGGATTCATTGGTTTCGTGTGAACCGAAGGCTGATTCAGGTAAAAAGAAAACCCTCGGTTTCAGAAATACCCGGGTCCTGTGAATGTGGCCTTAGCATTTCTAGCCCCTGGGTCCGATTCCTGAAGGCCGATTAGCGCTAATCCAGGATTAAAATTTTGTTCCGTTTTTGTATTTTACCTTCCTATGTGTTGCTTAGAGTAACATTTTGTGTAATTATTACTGTATCTCGTAGTAAAGGCTTAACAGCGTTTTGTAAACTCGAGTCGCATGTTCTTAGACAAGGTTTAATCCTGGGTTAAACTTAACCATCTTTCTAGGAACCGGGCCCTGGCGAATATTTTGCTTCTACCCGTTTTTCTCTTAGCGTCGGTGGTCCCCTCTGATGTGAATTTTAAATATTCGGGTTATAGAATTCACGCATAGCTTCAAATTTGTCAAAGAAAAAAAAAAAACGTAAAACACAGCTTTCGTCTTGAATGGTCCCATTTTATAGGTATTAGAACTGCATTCGTGATGTAACTAAAGCTCGTAAAAGTGAAGAGGAATCGTCCGCGATCGATGAATGACATTCCAGAACAAGTTCCACATTCAACTTTAGCAAGCAAAGATAACATAAATTACAGCTAATTAACTGATTTATTGAGAAGACTTTGTCTTTATATCGAGTAACACAGCACATTAAATCATATGATGCACTTTCAGTGCTTAACAAATTCATCCAACCATTCATTTTCATGCCGGTACTTTTCTTCTATGAAAAAAACAATTAATATAAATTTCTTTGTCCGTGTTCAAAAAACTAACAAAAAAACAGTAAGGTATCTGACTTTTTTTGCGAGCAAGCCATTACTAAGTTTGGTACCCCTAATTTGTAACACCGATTTGAAGTTAAACAGCTTTGTAAAAAAAGCTGTTAAGTATCCTGTTGTTTAAAATTCGAACAAATTTATCTTCTTTTCCCATGGTTAAGACAGTTTGCTTCGTCGTCACCTTTTTTGGAACACATCTTATGAACAGGGTATAACCTATGCAAATATCCCAGTCAGCCATAGAATAAACGCCAACCTACTTAAATAAAAATATCTACTCTTTTTGAATAATAAAACTTTACATTGACTTTTGCAGGTTCTTACAAAAAGCCTTTAATTACATTTACAACGCCATCTATCTTTTTTTATAAAGCGCTTAAACTTAGAAATAGCCTAGGTAAGACAAAACCACTTAAATTTTACCATTACAATTTCTGAAATATTTTCAGGATATACTTTCTTTCATCAACACCAGTTCATAAAAGTGCTGAAGTTTTCAGATCTTTAAGCAGACAGGTCACGGGTAAACAACGTAATGTCCTCATTTACTCAACAAAATGACAACATCAAATTATACTGAAATGGCACGAAGCTAACAATGTTTATTCTGTAAAAACAACACCGCAATAATACCGTCGCACGCCACTGAATGTCGACGAAAGACTTGTTGATAACACTTTTGCAAATAGAATTCAACGTATTCAAAACTGAAGAGTTTTTAGAAGTATTTCTCTAAACTGCCAAAAGGAAGCTAAAAGGCTGCCAAAGGGCTGATTTAGCAACAGAACGGGAACTTCAGCTGACCACGGGAAAGCGCCCGGAAAGGACTGGACGTGCATGGACGGGACTTTCGGCTCTCAATTTGCCGCCCTGTCATTGGTCAAGAGTCAATATGTTCACACGATATTGGACCAATCATGGGAGCTCTTACATAGAGGTGTCCACCTGAGTGTGAGATGCCCACTTCGATACTGTCTAGATACAAACCGATGTCCACCTTTAAAGGAAGCGGTTAACTATTTAGTCGGTGTCCACTGTTCGTGGTTATGCCAATGATGTATATGCTATAGACTTTCAGCAAAAAGCGCCGTGTGTCATCTCCTGGACCTCGCCGCTTTGACTTGACGTCTACTTTTCATTTGCTTAGAGTTAGGACACAATCCGCTGTTAATCACCATCAAGGTCATATGAACTTACAATTCTAATCGCACCTTTCTTTTCCTTTTGTGTCATCCCCAGGATCGGAATTAATTGGTACAACACAACTATTTTCATTCTGTGCTGCTTCACTGCTGTTCTCGCTACAGTTACCTAAACCGTCGCCACCTCTGTGTTGCTGTCCGTGTCCGACACTCCTAATTGATTGGTTTGGTCGTGGTATCTGCCTTTGATCATCACTGTCGGGAAACGAGTCACCTCTCACAAATGTTTCTTTTCTGTGTAACGCTTCTTTCGACGAACTTCCCCTTGAAGGTGCGGTTGAATTCTTGAATTCACCAACTGCATTAGATGCTGCCGCAAAAGCGTGATCTGGTGGCGGCCCCGGACTACCAAACTGTCCAACTAGTCTATTGCTTCGTTCATCAGCTCTATTTGTAGGTGGAATGGTATTCCTTGTTACAGGCAGTTTGATATTATCTAACGCAAAAGAAAATAGGATAAGCCGATTCCAAAATTAGTTTGTTTGCTCCCTGCCCGTAGGAATTTTGCTGCAGTGGAACCTCGACATAACGAACGGCCAAGGGACCGGCAAAATTGGTTCGCTACACATAGGTTTCGTTATATCGAGGTTCTTTTTCATATATTTTACTATTACGGATCATTATAAGTTTATTGGAAACTGCCCACCTACCTCTACCCTAAACCAACATTAAAACTTACTTCTCACTTGGGGCAGAATGTTGGCTTAAGGGAGGGGTAGGTGGGCAGTTCCAATATAGCTGATACTGGGGTAATAAGCCATGCACGCAGACGTTCTAAGGACTTCGTCACGAGTTCCACCGGATGAAGAAGCCCTAAGAACATCTGCGTAGGAGGTTACCTCCTAAAGAATAGCCTGCGTGTCGGGTAGGCGCAAAAAGGGGAGAGAGAGGGGGAGAAAGGCACAAAAGGGAAAAAAGAAGGTGCCTCTCTCCCCAATCCCCCTCCATTTTCGACACCTGTTACGCATGCTAGGCTATGAACGGTCTGCTACCACATTGAAGGTAGGCTTACTCACCCCAACCCCTGTGCAAAGAATGCTCGTCTAATATCATAGTATTGCCAAAAAAATACATCGAAGAGATGACACTCTAAGGTGTTGTACTAACTTGCACAACGGGTGTAAAGTACCCAGACAAGTGAATAAGGCTTACCTGAAGGTTCCTGCATTGCTGACGAAGCTGAAGCAGTTTTCTTTTCATCTCAACATGTACGCTGCTTCTGTAAATCACCAGTTGCTCTACTTGCCTCAGACGCTTTTCTGTGGTTTAACTTTTTCCCAGTTATAGACATTGGTGTGCATCTCTCTGAACTGTTACAGTTTACTGAACCTTCATTACTTGACAACGCGGCATCCTGTCTACCTGCGGTAGTTGCTGTTGTTTCAGTGCGAGAAGTGCAAACAGCCCTTTCTAATTCGCCCAATTCCGGTTTCTTATTTTCTTCAGGGATCGGATATGGCAATCTCCCAGGAATATCAGCAGCGTCACTTGAATTTTCTTTGGGAGTTTTAGGATGATTACTTTCAGTCACAGGGTAGGACAATGTTCCAAGACCCTTGACAGAATTTTCCTTTTCCGAGATGGATCGCACACTGCCTTCTTCAAGAACACTCGCAGGTAATTTTTCAGAGACGTTAACATCGGCTGAGTTTACAGGGGGACTTCCTGAGTTTTTTGTCTCTAGAACAGGACTGGACAATGCTACGCAAGAACCAGTCGCAATTGCAATCTGCTCGGACGGCGGAAGACCCTGCACTGCCTGCTTCAGGAACGCTCACAGGTAATTTTTCAGGGGCAGTAACGTCGGCTGAACCTCCAGGCGGAGTTCCTGAGTTTTTTGTCTCCGGAAAAGGACTGCTGGACAATGCTCCGCGAGAGCCAGTAGCAACTGCAATCTGCTCGGACGATCCTACACTGCCCACTTCAGGAACTGCCGTAGGTATTTCAGGGGTATTTGAGATATTTTCACTTTCTGTAGGGTTTCCTGAGCTTGCAGTCACGGGGTTTGTACCACTCCTACTCTCCGGAAACCCAAATAGAGATTCGATACTTTCCGCAGTACGTGGAGTTCTGAAAGATATAAACAAGTGAGCAGAATGCTAATTACAATACAGGACATAAACACTCTGTGACTACATAAAAACGGTTATGAGAAGGTCTTTTTTTCGATTCTTAAGTCAGAGGTTGTGGGCAAGAACTATACAGCGTTTTCAAGGACCGACTTATCTTAAGATAGAATTTTAAAGCAGTTTTTCCGCGAAACTGGAAGCTGCACTCTTTCTAAAAACGCATTCATTTGAAGTATATGCAAAGCGTCATTTAAAGGTTAAAAAAAACATTTTCAGCTGACTTGTTTGAGTCATATTATCAATTCGCGTCACAATCGTTCTGAAATATACGCCGTGACACAAGTACATGGACGTTGCTCGATCCGTTTTATGGGCTCCTGCTATGGACCCGCAAAACATACCAAGTTGAAGTTGATCCCTTACGAGGGCTTTGACTGTATAGGGTCCTTTAGCGATTACAGTATTAAAGAACAGTTTCTTATAATCTACTAAAGTAGCGCAACGGTCTTTAAAACATAAAACATATTTGGTATACGTCACCTTGGTGTTGCTGTTCCCACATTGGTTACACTGTGGTCACCAATACTGGCATGTCCACCAGACATGTTGATACTGTAGCTACTTTCACCAGTGGAAGGAAGCTGGGGCTGAACACTATACAAGAACAAATCAAATTTACATTTTCATGAGCTTTCTTTGAGTGCCCGAATCTTTCTGCTCGTGTAACCGCCGTAATGAGAAAAACGTCGAAGAGTTGGGGAAAGTCAAAGCGGGCAAGAAGAATGGGAGAATTCTTTCCCACCTCGCCCGTCTTCTTCTTTCCTCGTCCTTCTATTCCTGCTCACCACAATATCCCTTTGTTGAACATTGTACATGGTGGCCACAGGGATACGAATATAAACAAGGCTGCTTTCACCTGCTCAAAAATACGCCAGCATCGCAGACTATAGTTTGTACCACAAGTTGCATTCAGTGAAAAGAAAGGAGCGATATAACGATAGGTTGCATAAAAACGGCCTGTACATTACTTCTGAACATTTTTGCTTATATGTTTCGTTTTGACATTGCGACAAAATCGTCAAATTACAGTCAACAACACTCCGAACCAATGTCATTAGTTTATAAAAGATACTTGTTCATTTTATCCAAAGGGTTTGGTAAATAGTCAAACGACTATAGACCATTTTAAAGTTGTGGGCTTAGTATCCTAGCTTTCGAGTGGACGCGAGGCTCAGTTTGACCTTGTCTTGATACAAACCTCCTTCTTTTTTAAGGAAATTTAAATGAAAAAACTATAATTAGCATAACAACAACATGATTTACATAATAAAGCAGGAAGGGTTGTATCAAAACAAGGTCAACTCCAACATCGTTTCCACGAGCCGACCCGCACCTTTTCCAAACAACGATTGTGATTGGCTGGAAATCAATAGGGATGGTGACATTACAATGCTTTATCCCTGGAAACAATAGGTAGTGCAGGCTATAGGCACCAATGAAATAAGAGGTTTGGATGGGTGCTGGTCAATCGCGTTTGCACCTGTAACGGTAAAATGGGCAATTCCCCCATGGCCGATGTATATAGCGCTAGGTGAGAAGAGGGTTATATCCTTTTTTCTTTTGTAAGATAGATATCGATATTGACCACTAATCACCTTCCTCTAGGGGGATAGTTGTATACTGTGCGATAACCTCGGACTCTGTCTCAACGACAGAATCTTGCCAAATACGTCAGAAGTATCTCATATGGTTACCTCTATGATTCAACTCATTTCAAACCACTACTGACATCTTAAGTCAAAGATACGCAATTTCCCTCCCACAACCGCTTCCACATTTCTGAATTTCAAGGGCAAACCGTGCGAAGCAAACAGATTTAAATTAACATCACAATGACTTAAGATAAGATCATACACTAACCCGGTAGTCATAGCTGATTGTTCCATATGAAGCGCACTGTGAGGTCCAATCGCTGCATATCCACCATTGCCAACTTTAGTGTGGTATTCATTCTTAACTGTAACTTGTGGTGTTCTTACATACATTACTGAAACAACAAAATAGTATCAGCTACAAACAGATTTTGATTCAAGTCAGGTTCGATTTTCGCTGCTCTCTATGGTCCGGTCTGGTTCCTCCTCTTTTCGAGGGGAAGAAACTCAAACTTATTTTTGGAACAAAGGCTGGAAATCTAGCTTGGTCATTGCAAATATATCGGCTGAGGCCAATTTGTTAACCTGTGGGGTACTCACTCACTTTCAAGGTCGCCATTTCCCCTTTCAACAGTCCCGAAATGCTTTTTTGGTATAGTTATGAAGCCGAAAACTCGAATCCCGCGTTAACTCGCACCAAAACCGCACCATACATTTCCATTTATACCCTTAGTGACTCAAACCTTCCTGCTAACCCCAAATGATATATTTTTTGCCCCCTAGTTTATTTTTGTTACACTTCCACCCTATATAAATCGAACTTATTTTTAAAACTTTTGTAACAGTAATAAAACATACTCCAAAACAACCACATGACAGAAAAGAATCAAATAAGACGCTCCAGGGACAATTTATACAAACTCTTTATTATTTATATACATTTTGTAATACTAATGTATATTATTAATTAACTGGTGTAGTTATAATTAAATTTCAACCCTGCTCGTCGCCATAGAGCCGGCCTCCACTGGGTCAGTGGTTAGAGCGTCCGAACTAGAATTCGAAGGGTCGTGAGTGCGATCTCACCCGGAGCACAAAATTTTTTCGGAGCTTTCTGGTGTTAGAAATCTCCTTCTTCCAGACTATACTATTTCTTTGAAAATAAAGCTTTCATACTGCAGTACGCTACCGCAGCATCTTACCGTATTATTCCTAAACTGCCTTTCATTGTTTTGTCTATATTAATATTCCATGAAACTTTCACTTGGTTAGCAGACTCTCGTTTCGTTTCTTCTGATCATTCGTAACAGTCCTGATCATTACGTTGTTTGAACTGCAGTCAAATACGTAGACAATTACTCACAATGGTTTGCTCTCCAGTGGGCCTGATTAGCTTAATGGATAGAGGGTTTGGTCCGATCATCGCAAAGCTAGGTAAGGGTTCGATTCCCAGTCAAGCCAGAAATTTTTTCAGGTTTTTTTTCAACTGCTTAGGTTGTTCATTCTACTGCGAGGATCATGTTAACTTTCATATCACTACTTTGTTACATGATTGTTGGTCACTGCTGGCATCTCTCGGTGACTAGAACCTCGTTTGACTTCCATTAAAGGCTCGCGCTATCGCTAGTCGATGTACAACTTTTGTTTTTTTTGTAATCATCAAATATTTGTTATTATTTTATTCATTTACTTATTAATCATAACTTTAAGTAGGACAAAATTCTCATTCGTGCGCGCACTTGAATGGGATTGTCATTTATAGCAAAAACCTGCGTTTTAATTTTGAACAAGCTTATTTAAAACATCGCAATTTTTTTTCAACTTATGATTAATTCGTGACTCTAATTTCGTGTTGTCCAATTAAGTCTGTAATCATATTCGTGATTAAACAAATCGGATACCTATGATTACAGACCGAAAAGGACTCCACTTAGTCCTATAAGCATTTATTTATTTCTTTATTTATTTTCATTTACATATTTATTTAATCATCTACTTAAAACACGGCCGTGTTTGAAAGCCAGGTGACGCTTGTGATAATTAACACTGTTGAAAGTGAAGTACTGGTGGGTTGTGACACAATTTGTTCTGTTACAGGATAATAACCTAGCGTACAATTATCTTTATCGCACCTTTCTTTTCCTTTTGTTTCGTCCCCAGGATCGGAATCAATTGGTACAACGCAACTACAATCGACTCCCGATAACTCGAACCCTCGCTAACACGAACCTCGCGCTAACTCGAACCACAATCGATTCCACTGGATTTCCGTCATACATTCACTGTAATTTTACCCTCGGTAACTCGAACCCTCGATAACTCGAACCAATTTTCGTTTCCCCTCAGGTCATTTCTTATATCATTTTACCCTCGATAACTCCAACCATATTTTTAGCCCTTGAAAAGTCGGAACCTTAAAAGTCGGGAAAAAAACCTTATACTGGCGTCCGAAACACTGAATTTTGGATTTCCTAATGACGTCTTGTAGGAGTATAGTTTACTAGTGGAAGCTGATGTTGATTGTCACAGGCTAACGTAAAGCAGCTTTTCCTCTCAAAACAGTAAAACGCATGCTCTATTCAGGCTATCTTTTGTTACGTTACGTTCTGATTTATAGTCTAGAAGTATCTTTTAATTTTCACTTGTTATTTCTACAATTAAATGTGATTAAAATGTTCACTGTGCAGTAAAAACTGTTTTTTACCGTACTTTCGGCTATTTTGTTCGGACTCCCGATAACTCAAACCTTCCCTTGAGGGTTCGAGTAATGGGGAGTCGACTGTATTTTCATTCTGTGCTGCTCTATTTCTGTTCTCGCTACAGCTACCCACACTGTCACTGTGCTGATAGCCGTGTCCGACAATTCTCTTTGTTTGGTTTAGTTCTGTTATCTGCCTCTGATCTTGGTTTACCAAAACATCACTGTCGGGAAAGGAGTCTCCTCTCAAAAATTTTTCTTTTCTGTGTGGCGCTTCTTTTGACGAACTTCCCCTTGAAGGTGCGGTTGAATTCTTGAATTCACCAACTGCATTAGATGCTGCCGCTAAAGCGTGATCTTGGTGGCGGCCCCGGAATACCAAACTGTATAACTAGTCTATTGCTTCGTTTATCAGCTCTATTTGTAGGTGGAATGGTATTCCTTGCTATACAGGCAGTTTGATAGCGGAGCTCTCGCGCGCGAAGCGCGCGCAGCGGAGCACCATGGGTAAGAAAATATGGTAATCTACCCATCCGAGAAAATTTGGTAATCACGTGACTGTACACCGACCGACCACCCGAGCGACCGTCCGTCCGCACCGGAGGCATACCAACGTAAAATAACTCAATCAACAGGTATGGCAACCCAAATGCAACTCGAGGTTATTTTGGCGGGAAATCGCATAGCCACCCCAATAAAGACGAAAACGGAAAGCGGAAATTGTTCCTGTATCCGAGTTGTCTAAAGTATTAAGCTTAGATTAATTTTCATGTCCACAAATTTGGAATATATAGAGCAAGAGAAAGACAGAGAAAAAGAGAAAGTAGGCGGCAGGCCAGCGAAACTCAACGAAAAAAAGGACGAGAGAAATCTAGAGCGAGAGATAAAAAACAAAGGAGACATTTTTTTTTGGGAAGAGCAACATGAAAATTTTGTAGCGGTAGTGAGAAAATAAGAAAAGCAAGCGGCCACCAATGTAAGGAGAAAATGAGCGGCAGTGAATGGGAACACTTACGACATTTCCTCCATTAAAAAGTTTGTGGAAGTTTCACGTTGAAGTCGTGCAAAACAACGGCAAGAAATGTATAACAAAAGTGCGCTGCACGTCCAAAGTTGCTTTCTTTGCTAATTTGACCTATTGCTGTTTTTCACCGTTCTCCGGTGTTGCCTTCGCCGCTTAGCATTACCCGATTTTATATTTTGTTTAAACAAACTATAAATACTATCGAGAGCTTCTCTTTTAGCCGTGGCTAAATCTATATAGTATTATCCAAAGAAAAATTAGATTGTTTGCTCCCTCCCGATAGAAATTTTGCTAATTAGCCTTCCAGACGCAGACGTTCTAAGGACTTCGTTACGAGTTCCTCCGGATGAGGAAGCCCTAAGAACGTCTGCTTGAGTGGTTACCTTCTTGTTTGTTATAGCCATTGAGGTCCTTGCGCAAAAGATAAGACGCTCCAAAATGATCAAAGGAATTGAAATTGGGTACAATGGGTCTCAGGAAATAAAATTATCTCAGTATGCCGATGACACGACAGCGCTCTGGAGGGATAGTGAGTCCGTCATGCAGCTATTTGAATTGCTAAGCCTTTCTGAAAGATGTTCTGGCCTTAAAATAAACCAATCAAAATCGGAACTGTTATGGCTTGGTTCATGGCGCCATAGAAAAGATAAAATTTTAAATTTACAAATTAGAGAGGAGCCTGTCTACGCGCTTGGTGTTCATTTTGCGTACGAACGTGACACGGTTCTACAGAGGAACTTCTGGGATAAGTTAATTTCCTTCCAAAAAACTGTTAAACATAAGGGCTCAAAGGGACATTTCTTTTTACGGCAAAATAGATCAAGTGAAATCCCTCGCGCTCTCCAAACTGGTATCTAGCTCCAAAACTTTTTGCTGATGACGTAAACAAAAAAGTATTAGATTTTATTTAGGGCCACAAACCACCCAAGATAAAATACACTACGCTCATCAAAACAAGGCAAGAGGGAGGCCTTTTCTTTATTTAACAAGGCTTTAAAGTTAAATTAGGTTAAGCGACTTTGCTCAAACTCAGACGCGCCGCGGCAGTACATCCCGAAGTCCCTTCTAGCGAATGTTGGGGGCCCAGAGCTTTTCAAATGTAACTATGAAATCGGTCACCTTAATCTAAGCAAATGCCTTCCAGCTTTTTATCACGAAATAATCACGTTTTGGCAAGACTTAATAGCTACCAACCCAAAAAGCAAAAATGATGTTTTTGAACAGATAGTTTGGAATAATAAGTTTATTAAGTCTGATAAGAAATCTATGTACTTGCAGCATTGGCGTTACGCAGGAATTCTCAAAATTAAGGACCTCTTTGATACACAGCAAAACTGCTTTCCGTCCTTCGTCTCTTTTCGTAATAAATTTAACGTAAGATGAAATTTCTTACAGTACTTTAGCCTTGTTAACGCCATCCCTCAAAGTTGGAAAAAAACTCCTTAATTACTCCCTCGAACAAAGCTCAACACCGCAAATACTACTAGAGGAAATGACTTGCAAAAAAATTTTTACTAAGCTGCTGTCTCTTCGATCAAAGCCTCCGCCGACTTGTGAGAAGACTCTTAAATTTTGGCTAAACCAGAAGGATGATTTGAGAAAAATATATCTATTGCCTTTTGAAGTAACAAAAGAAGTAAAGCTATCAATGTTCCAGTACAAAATTATTCACAATATTCTGTGCACTAAGAGCTTCCCGTACAAAATTTTTACCGAGATCTCGCCGAGATTCCTAAATCTCGGCGGCCAAAATCCTGCCGAGATCTCGCCGAGGTTTCTAAATCTCGGCGGCCAAAATCCTGCCGAGATCTCGCCGAGATTCAGAA
>CALNXI010002511.1:43272-62287 GCA_942486025.1 Porites evermanni | reverse complement strand
AGTCGGCCCCCCCCCCCCCCCCCCCCCCTGGGTAGGGGAGACTATCAAAAGGGAGGGAAGGGCGTCTCAGGCGTGTCTTGCAGGGGTCTTGGCAAGTGATTTATTTGGAAGCTGTCCGCTGACCAGTTAACTGTTTTACTAGGTAGCGATCAATGTTCAATCTCATACTTTCTAGCTAGTTTAAGAGCACAGTAAAACTGATAATGCACACATATTGTTGTGATCAATTAACAGCCGTATCCCCTGACCAGTATCACTTGACCGTATCGCGAGCTCTGGTGTCGACCCATCCAGATCAAGTATTTTTCTGAAGTTATCCGCTGACAAGTTACTAGTTTTCAAATGCTCGCAGGCTGAAGTTTTTTTTTTTAATTCATATGAAATATGCTCTGTTTTTGTACCGCACAATTAAAATTTTGATTTCAAACTGACCTCGGACACGAAAATTCAGCCAGCTATTACAGGCTGGGAGGACAGCTGCTTTTGACTTTGCTCACCATGGTCACGCGTTGGTCACGCTTTACGTCCAACATTTATGCTTTGATTGGTCAAAATTTGACAGGTGAGTTCATGCGGAAAATTTATGCAGTATCTTGAATCTTGTTTACTTCCCCAGCTGAAGCTGACAGAGTTTTGTGCCAATTTGTGATGTTTTTAACTGTCTTTTTCCATTGGATGTACAAAATGAAATTCAGCTGCTATCGGGAGTCCTCTGTTATTCATGGCTAGTTTGTTTATTGGGATTTTGGTTGAGAAATACGTCACTTGTCAAAGTCGGAAATCTGATCTCGGATGGCATCGTTTTCGTTTTTCACCTTGCTTGATGCGTAAGAGGGTTGCAAAGTCTGAGCGATACTGGCCTTACTTTATACCTTTCAGGGCTGCATCTTGAATGATAAGCCTGAGTAATTATTGTATTTGATGTTTGTTTTTTATATCAAATTTAATGAAGTCGAGCGTAGTTTATGCACGTTTGTAAGATTTGAGACAATGATCTTACCGAGTATCAGGTTTGATATAAGCTTACAGAACTTTAAAAAGCCTTTAGACATTTTCTCGCCGCAAATAGAAAACGTTCCAAAGAATATTTAGTTATAATTCTGGCTTTAAAAGAAAGCTTTGAGCGATTTTCGTACCTTGAGTTCATTCTTGAAAAAAAGAAAACACCGAGAAGCCGGCTTAAAACATAAAATTATAATAAGCTTTATTTAAGCTTGAAGACTCAGGAGTTTTAGAGACACTTTAATACTTGTCTTCGTGAAAGAAAATTGTTGTCTCTGTATATGTTTCACCGAATTATATTTCTTTTATTGATTGTTAGTTGTCTTTCTTGTAATTTTAATCGCTGTGCCGTTTGTTTTCAGTCGTTGAGTGAACATCGCTTGCAGGAGTACTAAATGCCGCGCGTTAAACCATGAAATAAGAAATAAACGTAATAAATTATTTGTTATGTTGGAGCTTAACTCTATTTATGTTTATTCAAACACTCCCCACAGCTCGCACTGCAAAAGTAAGAACCGGCTGGCGGTATAGGCGATTTTGGAAATTTTTTTAACGGTTTACAGCTGGGTTTAGCTAAAAGCCCACGCGTGCTTCGATCGTCCTGAATATTGAATGAGCGTAATTTGTATTGAAAAATTGGAAAAAACTGCATTCTGTCCGAGTTTTTTATGATAAAAACAGTGCCTCATAGTACTTTGACTCTTGCTCCCTTTGTTTTCGTATTGTGTCAACGGGAGCAAGAGACTGTCTCCCACCCCGTGTGTGGATTAATTTGAGTCTCAGGCCTTGTCGCTATCTTTCAACGGTAACGCGGAGTTCAGGCCGAGCCTCAGTCGATGGCTTCAGACGGGAAAGGTTGCAGAGATTTGCGACCTTTGAATCGCTCTCGGTGCAAAGGAGTCTTGAAACAACATAACGAATGGAAAGAAGAACTATCGTGTGTTACCTAGGCGGATTTTGGAGGCGATTGGAGCAGTTGGAGCGAATTTCCAGCCGTTTTCCTTCGGTGGATCAGTCGAGCCGCTTCGCTTGAGTGCCCAACCTTGGTAAACCTTTATATAGTTAGATGGAAAATCTCGACTGGACTCTGGACTGGACTGGACTGGTTTTTTTAGGCGGTTAATTTTTTTTTGAGGGTAGGGCGGGTTATATTATTTTTTCTAGTCTGTAAAAAATATTTTCAGTCTGGGTGGGGGGCTTAGATTGGTCGCTCTGTTTGATTCACGGCCGTCACGTTTCACTTGAAAGTTGAAGAAAATAGCAGGAGTGGATGTTACGTAAATTAACAAAAACATGACCTGTTTCTTCTGCGTACCAACCAACCCATGGCATTGTTAGTTGTTGTTAAATGTAGTGGGAATTAATCATGGTGCGTTTCTGCTTCATTGAAAGCAGGACAATTCGGTCGCATACAGTGGGATAGCTTAAAAAACAAGAATCGGTGAAATATACATATTCAAACTACCCCACTAAATAGCCATGCAAGGCAGAGAAGAGGCAGTCGTGACTGAAATATAAGCCTAAGGTCTATGATATTTCTTTAGGCACGACCTGTCTACCTAGTTCACAAGGAGGGAAAAGGTTCTTTGCTTTTCGACCCTCGACAAAAAGACAGACTACAAGAAACAGGTCATGTTTTTGTTGGCAACAAGTACCGTTACGAAGATTCAGTTCAGTTAGGAACTAGGCACGGCCAGAGCCTTGTAGACAGCGCAATTGTCAAAGATCTTGTTATAACTGACTTGAACGGCAAGAATCCGGTTGAGCTTCCAAGAGCCTACACAAGACAAGAGATTCCTGCCGACACCGAACAGATTCCCACTCCAGAAATCGTCAGCCGTATTGAGCACCTAAAGGAGATTGCTTCTGAAATCCCAGTTTATGATCCTGAATTAGAAATCGGACTTTTAATCGGAAGTAACTGTCCAAACGTGCTGATCCCACTCAGTGTGGTTCCAAACGAAGGCGATGGTCCATTCGCATTACAGCTGAAGCATGGCTGGACGGTCAGCAGTCCACTACATTTGACGTCCAAGCCGTTTACGAACAAAGTAACCGTAAACAGAATTACCGTCAGAGAAATTGAAAGTGTTAAAGAAATTATCACACCTAAATCACTGCTAAAGATGTTCGAACTCGACTTCAGTGAAAACGCCTCGAACTACCTTCCAGAAGAACTGGGCCACTCTCAAGAAGATAGAAGATTTCTTACGAAAGTAACCAAAGATATCCGGCTTACAGAAGGCCACTATGAAATCCCTCTCCCATTCCGGCAATCTGAAGTGGATCTACCGAACAACCGACAACAAGCTGTCAAACGAGCGCTCTGGCAAAAGTGTGTGATTGTGTGATTTCCACATGGTGTTGACAGGAATGTGATCGCGTGGTTGAACTGCGGTTTCGCCAAAATATTTTGTGCCAGCCATAGAAACGTTTCGCCGGTGTTTAGCGTTGCTGATTGTACCTTGAAAAAGCAACTTTCGAATCAGGAAAATAGGATCTAGGTCTAGTTTCAGCGGGCTCTAATGGCATTGAACCATAGACCGGTTTTTGCAGATAAGAGGGTGATAATTTGTGTACTATGTAACATTTAGTTTGTTGTCTATTCCATGCGAAATCCTGTCGTTTATCTGACCGCGAAAAAAGTAGTGTTTTGCTAACAATTTCAGTTGTTATGTAAGCCTTAACCAGGCACTCTTTCGCCGCAGTTCACTGAACTGGACAATTTCTAGACTAAGATTACTCAATGAATGTTCCAAAGTTGGCGTCATTTTAAACCTGGACTCGTTGGAATGTTTCTAGGGACCATTAACTTACTACCGGCGTCAGATAAAGGCTTTCAATCGGCCTTTGAGTGAGTTTTATTGTTTTAAATAGCCAAGTAGTAGAATGGGTTGATATTTTTGCTAACCCGGTTTTCAAAAATCCAAGAATAAATTACACAGAAATGACAAAGGATCAACTCTAAATTCGTTAAAGATCAGTGAAATGTCTCTCACGATTCTCTCATACGTGCATATTCTTTGTCGGCGAGCTCATTTGGCAAATTAAAGCACTTTTCTAGGTATAATCATCCTCATATTCTTGCCACGTGCTCTAAGGCATTGTAGAGTGATGACAGGCTATGTGACATTGAAATATCAGGCAAAAGCCAGAACTATTGTTGCTTTTCACATGACGTCACTAAAATTCAAACTAAAAAACTATCGATCCTACCGAGATTTTACTTTCACGATGTATTATAGCAGCTGAAACCTAATTTTTTTACAAATTTTCGCTTCAAAAGAGTTCTCGGTTTTGTAACGCTTGAATTTCTAAGCTTTTGCGTGACGCGGCATTTACATGACGGCCAAGAGAGCTGTCGTGTAGGTTAAAAAAATGACATATTTCAGGACATTTTGCTACCTAAACAGTTCGTGTATTAGACGAAGTGTTACTTTAATGTTTATGAGTTTCTCGAAGAATAAATTCAAGCTCTTGTAGCAAAACTCGGTAACAGATGTTTCTGTTGGTTTCCGTCCGCCATGTTAGAGCTCATCCAGGTGAGCACCAGCATGGCGTCTCATACAAATCTCTATGAGTTTGAGTAAAACATTTCTTCGGATATCTCGTATGCGAAATATTCCTCTGACCTGAATCTTTATGGTCGTCCGAACGTTTCAAAATTCGCTAAACTGAAATTCGTTGTCGCTATCTTGAATTCGTTGTCGCTAAATTCAAATTCGTTGTCGCTAACTTGAAGTCGTTGTCGCTAAATTCAAATTCGTTGTCGCTAACTTAAAGTCGTTGTCCCTAAAATTAAACTCGTTGTCGCCAACTTGAAGTTGTTGTCGCTAACATTAAATTTTTCGTTGTCGCTAACTATGAAGTCGTTGTCGCTAAAATTAAGTGAAGTCGGTATCGCTAACTATACCAAGGCGCTAAAATTTACTAAGGGAGTGGAGAGAAGGGATTTGAAGGTTCCCGTATAAAACCAATCCAGCAGTCCATTATCTTCAAGAAAATAAAAGAGAGAATACAAGTACCTTGTACTTTGTAAAAAGTAAACTCTGTACAAGGGCCCCAAACGGTTTATTCCTCTATAGTACACGCATGTTTTTAAACATGTCTGTAGGGCATGTTTTTAAAAACATGTTTTTAAATGAGCGTTTGAAGCCGTTTAAAGCTTCAAATGCTCATTTGTCCCGATTTGTGTCCAATCATTCCAGATGATCAGAGATATCTACGATTTCAAGTTTTCATTAGATCATTAGTTGCCAAAGTCTGGAACGGTATTCCTGAAACAGTAAATCTCCGATCGTGTGGGATTTTCCCAATGGATGAAAGCCAGGGTTTAGGCCAAGTTTAGGCCATGATTTCATCTTCTTCGATGACGTTTAAACCCTTAGTATAATGAAGGTAATTCCACCTGACTCTAAATGGTTGATTAAAAATGGTTTTAGTATTTAAATGGAACGTTAAAAATCACCCATTTTGCAAAGTTGTTGTTTACTCGTTTGTGTTGTAGGTCAGACTGTACGATTCAAAACAAAAATCTTATATGCAGTTATACACCTTTACTTAATTTAACAGTGTTTTCATATTAACTGTTCGTTTTAAACTTATGTTTTAAGTTTTGTTTAAATT
This sequence comes from Porites evermanni, assembly GCA_942486025.1. Taxonomy (NCBI): domain Eukaryota; kingdom Metazoa; phylum Cnidaria; class Anthozoa; order Scleractinia; family Poritidae; genus Porites; species Porites evermanni. The sequence goes on along the minus strand of CALNXI010002511.1, from coordinate 56,659 downwards.
TCCATATTTATAATGTTCAAGGGCAATGGGCTTGTAACTTCATGTAGGCACGCACACAAATTACTCTTAAGCGGCTAGCTTTAAATCTCCAGTTGCCACGCAATAGCGTCTGATTCAAATTCCGCGCGCATGTGTATTGACCTCAATAATTACACTATTTTTAAAAATTGTTGATTACTACAATGAATTCATCTGGTTTTGAAAAATACCATAAATCCTAAGAAAACTCTGTGACAAGTAATTCCTGTTGACAATGGAGTTTTTCGGAAATGTCTTTCAACTATAATATGTGTTATCTTCTTTCACGATGTTGTAGGGCAGTCGGTGAGATTCACAACACCATATGCTAAAAAGAAGGTGTCAGGAAGGATTGGTCATTCTGTAAAATTCGTGTGGAAATTTTCTGGAAGAGTGGACTTAGTAACCTGGGGATTAGCGAATGATGGTGCAAATTACATTGACAGACGGAACGGACGTTTACTAAGTTTAGACGGCCGTGGTGACGATGTGCTGCCACCTAAATTAGTCCCTGTTGCATACAGAGGTCGTGTGAATGGAACTCGTACTAGTGACTCGTCCTCTGGTCAGGCCAGCTTCACACTTTATAATGTTACAAAAGATGATGAGAGATTTTATGGCTGTTTGCTAACACCTGATGACCCAAATTTTCAGGAAGTAACTGACTTCGTGCAGTTAGTTGTTGTAGGTATGTATCTTTTTAGAGAACGTTAGATTCGAGCACTAGGACGAGATCTGACTTGTAAAATGGTTGTAAATATATCTTCATATAAGTAGGTGGGATATGGTCATTCGCGTGAGTGTAGTCCTGAATAAGACTGCCTTTGACAGTGACTAACGGTTGTACAGAAGAAGAACGGCTGTGTTGAAGTCAGCTTCAGAGCAGTGCAATAAGTGCCAAATGGGAAAATAGAATAGCCGATTTAGGGGTATTTTTCTCTGGTTTACCGCTACAAATTGACGGTATAGTGTGCTATTGTCCGATTTTATGAAAACGCTCTAAGGAATACAAGTCTCCGATTTTACTATTTTTCCGATTCTGCTATATATACTACGAATGTGGATTGCTATTGTCCGATTTTACCGAAATATAATTCGCGTTGTTTTACCATGTTTCCAAACGTTAGTCTACAAAAAGACTCTAACTGTATAAATATTGGGACTTTACGATACTACAAGTACAAATGGCTCCTCTCTGGCTTGGTATGTGGTGCTTCAAAGTTATGTGCAATGTCAGTAATGTTAAATTTTAATGATTTGTTTAAGGATTCCACAATAATATAATGTTTATGAGGGAGAATGTGTGATCCGATTACCTTGAACCTCGGGTTCTACCTGCAAAAGGTCTAATTTATATAGCGAATTAAATGTTTCATCGATGGTTTGATAGAAATGGGGCCATCTTTACAAACATCCGATCGAAAAGGCTATGACGTTACATATCCCTTTAAGTCAAAGTCAATAGATGGTGACCTTACAACCGTGGTGACCGTTCTTAGATAGCATGGCTTAATGGCGATGTACATTTTACACAAACCTGGGGTCAATTTAATGTAACTTACAAGTGTAGCTATTGTTTTCAGACCCTAAAACAATGGCTACACTTGTGACTTACACTTGTAAAAGTTTTATAAAATTGACCTCTGGAAGATGTTGGCCTAAAACATCGTTGACAACCACTTTATTTAGGTCTTCATTTACTATCCTTTTATTGACTTGTTAGGTCCACCAAATTTCACACACGTATCTCATAATCAGACGGCAAATGAGGGAGATAAGGTGATACTTATCTGTACAGCTGATGGTAATCCACCTCCAAACATCACGTGGACAAGACTCTCCAGTAACAGTCACGTCACCTTTCCTCTGGCCGCCAGGAGACAAGATGAAGGAGGTTACAGATGCACTGCTGATAATGGTTTTGGTTTTAAAATTCGTGATGTCTTCATTACTGTACATTGTGAGTACAAATATTTATTTTATGATTCATTGCGATTTGGAATGGATTATGGTCTCACCAGTAAAAGCAGTAAATATGTCCTCTGATGGTCACCTTTTTTGCGATACGAAAGACATACATTTGCTGTACTTAATGAGCTTAACCGTGTAAACTGTAAGTTAGTGATCTAAGTTATTTATTCATTTAATTATTTTCCAATACTTTATTTTAAGGCTCATTCATATGATAACTTAAAACAATTAATGGTAGTTTTTTGCCGGCTTTTGTGTGCCTCATATGTTACCTTGGTGGAGAGCAGTCGCTGACATATGAATCGTAAAATACTCCTCATTTTTCCCCCTTTACTTAAAAAAAATGAAATAAAAATTGAAATAAGAAAGAAATTAAATTCAACGTACGATCAGTGTTAAGAGAACAATCACAACAAAGCACAGCCCTTAGATTTGCATCGAAAACAATGTAGCAATATTTTTCAGCAATATTCATAGCCTTTTATTGGTGGCACGATTGTATTTCGTAGACGCGGCTATGGTAGAGACGGTCGCTCCTGTTACATCCCAATCTTGGATTGGACAAACTGTAAAATTGACTTGTGCTGCAGATGGCTCCCCGACGCCAACCTTATCTTGGAAAAACCCGAGTGGGATAGTAATAAATCAAACAACACGATTGAAAACAACAGTAGATGTGTTGATGAAAATTGATAAGGACTTTGGTAATTACACATGTGAGGCCACTAATGATCTAAATACTGATACAAGCACAGTGCTGGTGCAGCAGATAAGTAAGTGGAATATCTTTTCCTTGGTTGTATATCTAGCCGGATTTTTGAAACCGGTATCGCCAAATGGACCTTTTTGCGTCCAAGAACTATTTCCAAAGAGGCTATTATAAAAACTAATAGTGCAACCATTACTTTTTTCTCTTCTCCTTCTTTCCTTCCCCTCTCTCTTTCTTTTTCTCCTTTCCCTTTCCTTCGTTACTGTGGTTTTGGAACTTCTTGGGCTTAAGAAACCTGCCTTTTGCCTTTTTCAAAACATCGGTTAGATATAAATATCTGTGATTCTGTCATATGCCGTTTGCGTTATGGTTGCAGGTATATATGCATCAAGGGATATGGGCCCTTTGCAGCTAAACAGTCTCTTAAGATAAAAACTCTTTGAGCATGGCCAAGAAAAGCACCACGATTACGTCATGTACGAGGCAAATTTCCCGTCTTTCCAAAACCCTCGTCCACTTTGCCGTCTGCGCTCTAGCAAGGTGTTTATGTACCATGTGACTGTTTGGCGGCTGCAAAGCGTCCGTACCCCTAAATGCATATAGGTTAAAATTGAAAGAAATAATATGTGCACAAACTGCCAAATGACAGAAGGATGATACTTCATCCTAATTGCAGGTGTTTGTATATTGTAGATGTTTACAACCAAACACAAAACAATCCAAAAACGGCCCATTAATCCACATACGTGGATGTTGGGTATATTATATTTACGAAATGTCGAAACGTGCAGCGTGCAACCATGGAGCAATGGATGCACGCGGGAGGTTGCTGAGCACGAAAGAAGCGTAAAAGTTGCACGAGGCGATAGGCATGTGCAGCTATAGCTTCTTGAGTGCTTAGCAAACCTCCCAAGTGCATCCATAACTTCATGATTGCACAGCTGCAACGTACGTTTACCATTTCTTTTATAACATAATCAAAAGAGAAACATTTCTATTTGCCTTCGGTTGAGTCATCGATACGAGTTTATGTATGCTGTTATCTGCCCGCGCATGAACAAATCATGTTTTTCAATAATAATAATAATAATAATAATAATAATAATAATAATAATAATAACAGACACTTATATAGCGCGGTATCCACTAATTGCTCAAAGCGCTGTACAATAATATGGTAAGAAACTAGAGTTAAAAACTATTATAAGATAAAATAAAAATTAAATAAAGCTACTAAAATCAAACATCGTAGGCTAATTTAAATAAGTATGTCTTCAACTGCATCCTGAACTGGTCGACAGATGTAACACTCCTGAGTTCAGGGGGCAATTGGTTCCGTAACCTAGGAGCAGCTGCGGAAAAAGCCCTATCACCATACGTCTTTAACCTAGTCCTAGGCACGGCTAGAAAATTCTGGGAACTAGAACGAAGTAATCGTGGACCATTAGTGTAGCGTAAAAGTTCGGATAGGTAAGTTGGTGCCAAGCCATTTAGACATTTGTAAACTAAGAGTAAAATTTTAAAATGTATGCGATGACCCAGCGGCAACCAATGAAGTTTGAACAGGATAGGAGTGATATGGTCAAACCGCTTAGATAATTTAACAATGCGTGCAGCAGTGTTTTGTATCAGTCTTAACCTGTTTAACAGGTGTTTAGGAAGACCATATAACAAAGAGTTACAGTTATCGAGTTTAGAGCTAATAAACGCATGTACTAAAATTTGAGAGGTATCTTCACTTAAGTACTTCCTGATCTTAGCTATGTTCCTTAAATGATACTGACAGGAAACGCAGATTTTGTTAACATGGTCGGTTAAATCAAGATACTGATCCATAATCACCCCCAGATTTCGGGCGGAGGGTTTGGGTTGGATCTTCTCATCAACCACTTGGATAAACTCTAGAGAAGGCCTGCAACGAAATTGTGAGCTGATAAGAACAAGTTCAGTTTTATCCTGGTTGAGTTTAAGACCATTGTTCACCATCCAACAATCAATGTCGTTTACACAGCATTCTACACGACGCTTAGCCAAAGAGAGATCATAGCTACAGTCAGTTCTAAACGTTATATACAGCTGGGTATCATCAGCGTATAAATGATACTGTAACTTGTGGAACTTTATGATATCAGCAATGGGTGATGTATAGAGGAGATAGAGAAGAGGGCCCAGAACAGATCCTTGGGGTACACCGCGTTCTAGAGAGCGCTGTGTTGACCTACAGTCATTGACCCGAACAAACTGCGTGCGCGACGTCAGGTATGACTCAAACCATGCAGCTGCAGTACCGTTTACTCCGAAGCGGTCATGCAATCTTGATAACAGTATCGAGTGATCAACCGTGTCGAAGGCAGCTGACAAATCCAATAAAATATTGTTGTCAATAGCACACAGGATGTCATTCTGGACCAATACTAAAGCTGTCTCGGTGGAGTGAAAGTTCTTATATGCAGACTGAAACGTCTCATCTAAGTGGTGGACCGTGACGTGATCTGTGAGTTGTATGGCAACTGCCTTTTCAACAAGCTTCGATACTACTTTTAAGATCGAGATAGGACGAAAGTTTTGGAACTGTTCAAAGTCAGCATCAGATTTTTTCAATGTGGGCGATGGTGTAGCAACCTTCGGAGCATCGGGCACAACACCAGTCGATAAGGACAGATTGATGATCCTTGTAATAGTGGGAAGTAATACGGTAAGACAGCCTTTCAAATTTACCGCAGGTAGAGGATCAAGTCCACAAACTTTGACGTCAGGAGGGGAAGACCCAACGCGCATTTTCCTTTCAACAAGCCCTTGATGTATTTTATCAATTTTGCTGGTAAAGAAATCGGCAAATGAATTTGCCAGGGCAGTATCATCAGAAGAAGAAGGATAACGCTTGTTGGTTGATTTTTGCAATAACTTTCCAACAGTCTTGAACAATATCCTCTGATCGGATGAGTGTTCATTAATGATGTCAGTGTAATATGTCGACTTTAGTGACTCAATCAATTTATGGACAACGTAGCACTGATGAACGCATTGCTCACGATCACATAGTAACCTAGTCGAACACCACTTCCGCTCTAACCGCCTTCGGATGTTTTTCTGTACCACCACTTCCGGTTTATACCAGGGAGCACTAGGTCGTAATGTTACTGTTCGCCGTTTTAAAGGGGCATAGAGATCCAAGAGGGATCGCAATACATTGTCATATTGATCCACAAGAGGGTTGAGTTCAACAGCTTGATCCTGTAGCAAAGGAGAAGTCAAGATATCTTCACAAAAGGATTCAATATCCAAAGAACGGAGTTTCCGATAGTACACCTTTTTCTTCGTGAAGTGCGGTTTTTGTACACGCAGGTTAAAATGAACCGCACAGTGATCCGAGATTACAGGGTCGAAAATCTTGATTTCAGTAATGAGAGGATTATCTTTTTTAGAAATTACAAGATCCAAATTGTGTCCGTTAGCGTGAGTTGCTCCAGTAACGTGTTGTTTTAGGTTGCAAGATTCAAGATTTCATTAAAGCAGTTTGCATAAATGCTGCAAGGGTCATCAACACGTAAATTGAAGTCACCAGATATTAGTAAGTAACCAGTGGATTCAGCCATAATTTGTTCCAGAAGCACCGAGAATTATTCAAGAAATAGCACACATGAGGTGTTATCAGGAGGGCGGTAAATAAGCAGAATTCTAATGGATTGAAGACTTCTAAAGTGAATATCCATGAGTTCAAATGTCGTAAAGGTATCGGTGATGTGACTGTTTATTTGGAGAGTGTCCTTAAATAACAAACCAACACCTCCACCTCGGGAATGACCCCGCGGAACAAGTAAAAATCTATAGCCAGTTGGACATAGGGTTCTAATCTCAACATCATCAATGTTACCAGGACGCAGCCAAGTTTCAGTGAGAGCCAAAATATCAATGTCTTGATCAACCACAAAGTCTTTAACTGCCATTGCCTTGTTCTTAATGGATCTAACGTTAAGAACACAAAACTGAACACAGCGACAGTCAATTTTTGGAGAATCTGTTGTAGTTACTGATATTAAATTATTCAAGTTCACACCACGAAGTGGCAATTCTCTATTTTCCAATTCCCCATAATACACTCTGTTTGCCCCCCAAATTTTGCATAAACCATTGTTTTTAAACGCTCCTGGGAGTATTGCATTTTCCCAAGGGCATTTTAAGACAATAAGTTATCCAAAATTTGGGGAGCAGACAGAGTGTATTATGGGGAATTGGAAAATAGTCAATGGCGCTTGGAGATAACCAAAATTAGCATAATCACGTTGAGTTGTTCTAGAAAATATATTTAAATAATTTCCTCGGGTCTTCTTTCCACCTTTTCCTCCTCTATACCTCAGAACACCAAGTGAATTTAGTTCGCCCAGAACTTGAGGACAAGGAGTACAAGCACTCGATCGTAGGCTTCGGAGAAATTTCCTTGAGTATTTCATAGTCAACAAAGGCGAATTAGTATGCGAATAGCGGCCAACAACTTGTGAAGTGGAAAACTTGCCTTTGAGGTCTTTGAGTTTTTCTTTCGCTGAATCAACCGTTCTCCGTCTTCAGGTAAATTGCAAAACGTTTTTTGTAGTTATTCTGAATGGCATCTGTCTACCTGCTCTTAATATAAAGGTAAATACTTTGACGGAAAACTACATCTACAACTATAAAACCTAACTAAGAAACACTAACTAATAAGCTTCAACTTTAAGAATTATTATTGATGTGACAATTTTTACAACAAACGTTAAGTAGAAATGAGAAAATCTGTGACATAAAGGAATTAAAATTTTTCTTTAATTGATCGAAACATAGCTTTAGACAGACCCCTTTAGCTCGATACTTTCAGTTTTAACGTTGACTTTAAGCCCGACACAGCCGGCGCTGAAGCGACGGGTGAGCAATAATTAGATGCTGTTGTTCTTCGACCGTTCTCTAAAGAGGCTACTGTTATGATCAGAATAAACAGAAACAAAATTAATTATAAAAACAGAAGTCATTTTTGAAAAATTTATTGAAAACCCAAATGTTTATGTACCCAAATGAAATTGGCTTTACAATTCGAGCGGAATGTGACCGTATAAACTCAACTAAAAGTTTTGATCAATGCGATGAAAACTGCACAACAAATCTGTCTCGAATCTAAAAAAATTCACCTTGAATTTAACATCAGCTCTACTAAAAAGTCGATAACACAATGCTAAATGATAAATTTCCATTTCAAAACAGACTTTCCCTTCTATAAAAACACAAAAAATGTTCCTTAAATCTTCGCTCACTCGTCTGAGTATTTTCTTCAACTTCCACTTTTCATTTGTACATTTCAACGGTGCATTTTACTGATAGGAGAGGAGATATGCTGAATTTGCCTCAATTTTACCGCGCTAGCTTAGTTTTTTGGCGTGCACCCACGGGCAAATGGTATTGGCTAACTGACCAATCAGAGCGCGCGCTTTACTTTTATGTTATGTTATAATTAACAATTATTCCACGAGGGCGCGTTGGATATGAGATGGTTGGCTATAATCATGTCATATCCAACAAGCGCGAGTGGAATAATTGTTTTATTAAAAACGCCCACAAAATCTCCTTGAATCTCCCCGACTTAATTTTGTTAGAACAAACCGGAAAAGACAAGGGACTTCCGCTATTCACATGTCACACGTCTATCAAAACTGTCAACGCGCGAACGGACTCGCGGACTCGACTTGATGAATGAAAAATCAAAACATTTTAGCACTTTTAAAAACTCGTCGAGATTCTAGGCTTTTACACAGCAGGACAGCTAAAAAAAACCTGACAGATAATGTGAAGAAAAAGAATTTTTGAGTAACAGCCGTCGAAATTACTGTGAATTTGGATTTTCCGTGCAGTTACAAAAGTAAGAACAACGGAGAAAAACTATTACCTCGGTCGCTTGCTATGAAGTTGTTTGAAGCCACCAGCTGGTTTTGCTGAACGAGAAAAGAAGCTATACTAACGCCTCGATTGCTGTAGTGAATGGCTGCATAGCCTGTATTGTGGTTGCTTGTGATTTATATTCTTCATGTCGGATACGGCAAGCCGAAGTTATCTATCGGCGAGTGGCTTCGCAATCATGAAGAAACAACACTTGTCTTCTTTCCTAGCTGGTCAAGGTACTTTGGTTCCATGTATTTTCGTGTGTTTTTCGATAAACTTTCATACAAGCTCTCGTGGCTTTTTTGTTTGATTGTTACTTTCCCGATGAAATTGCATTTCCTAGTATTCTAAGAAATGAATTAAAACGATTTGGTTCGGGCGCCATTCTATCCTTCGCGGAAAAAAAATCTCAGCTAGCTTCCAATTTTAAACTGACGCGTACACCGACCATATATGGAGAGCATGGTATAATGGCTCATATACCATAATGGCTAAGCCAATCAAAACGCTAGAATTGCATTATCAAATGATTCAGTTTTTAATAAACAGTTTTCAAAAACCGTAATTTCAATCCGTTTCAATCTCCTTCAGTTTTGCCCATCCGTGGCATCTGTTGTTACTGTTATGTTATTTTAACCTTCCTTTAAAGTTGAAAATGGTTATTTTTGTATTTCTCTTAATTTAACGGGCATTTTGTAATTTCCTAATTTGGCTGAATTTCGTGACACAGCTCCTTTATTTAAGCTGGCTCCCTAGAGTATTTACTAACGACCCTAGCTATCTAGCATACGTTATAGAAGGAAATTTAGTTACTTTATCTTTGCGTTTTTGTTCACGAGATTCATCGCTAAGGTTACCCATATAAGAAGGCTCCTTTATCAAGTTTCATTTTCTGGATTAAGGCCGTTGCCATGGGAACATCGCATCCTTAGACTGGCAGTAATTTTGTCATGTTTGCCCATTTTTCCCAGCCTAGTCCCAAGGCGTTTTCGGCTCGGTCATTCCTGCACTCTACCATAAGCTGTGACGTCACCGAGAGGTAATCGCCAAGAACGCCTCGCCAATATTGCCAGATCAAATATGGCGGCCCTTTTCTGTCAGGTTACTGCAACTTCAGCAGGTAGCTGAAAATCCGTCTTTGGAACAGGAAGAGTTTCTATGTGCATGCATGCCAGAGCGACAAACAAAGTTTAGATTTCTTAAATAAGGATCCACAAAGCCAAGTTTTGTTCAACTGAAGTGGACTTTCACGCGCAGCAACTTGTGTCGGACGATCGATGAACTTCTTTCTTCAATTTGTGCCAATGAATCTCAGCACGAGGAGTTCAGGTTACAGACTGTCGTCGAAACCGTGTAATCGAGGAAACAAGGCAAACATATATATATATATATATATTGTAAAAATATGTTTCGTTACGGCATTTCTGGGCATTTGTAAGCACTTAATGTTAAAACCACGCATTAAAAGTGTCTCTCCGAAAAAAAAAAGTAGGTGCTGTGGTTTTTTATTCACTTCGTAATTTATATTTTTTTACTAAAGTGACGGTTTCCAAAAGAAAAACGGCACACCTTTCTTCAGCTTTCTTACGTTTCTCACGAAATACAGATATTGAGGGCCCAGATGGGTGTTTCGATACCGCACTTATATTTTTGACAGCTAAAATTGTATATAGTACATTAAGCTTAAGTTTATGTTAGATAAAAAGTTCGATTTTCAGTGTTAAAGCATTGAACCCTTGAAGATATAAACGATACTGTGTAAACCCTACTGGTATGGTTATTGGACTGAAGTGCCTATAGATATATTCATAACTTCATAGAGCTATTGTTGGAAATAAACAAACCCTATTTTAGGAGAAACAGATGTGACAATGAAGAGCACTTTAAAAACTACTATACTTGACATTGCATTTTTGAATTGAAAGAATCATGAACTTGGACAGCAGTTCTTCTTTTCTTCCCTTCTCTCTCTCCCTGCAGGCTTCTCTTCTTCTGCCATGCCACCAGAGTTTGGTTCCTTTATTTTTTTCCCCACTAAGATTCTCATTAAAATATCTGAAATTTAATGAATTAAAAACAAAAATCATTTTTAAGGTAGAAAATTAACCGTGTTAAAAGGGCATGTACAAATGTGGCTGTTGATTAAAAGATTGGAACCATTTGTACATCATATAAAGACAATATTATTATTTTGCAGATCTATAATTGCTATCTTATTGTCTTTGTCCTTGCCCACCCTCCTTGCCTCCCCTCTTTCTCTGCCTGTCCCAATATAAAACCCACTGCTCCTGTTGGTTATGTCATGTGTGGTTCTTTCTTTTTCTGTATTTTCGTCTTGTAGCCTTTCTATATAACCATCAGGTAACAAGACAAGATGGAACTGGGAGCTATAGTAATATTCTTTAGCGTTTAATTTTAGAATTTGGGTTCCTGACGGAAAAGTTACCGAAACGGGTCCCTGATTCGCACAAGCATACAAACTACTGACCTGCTATTACCCCTCTACCATGCATGCATTTCTGCGGACCTATTTTGTTTTCCTTCAGAGGCACCAGGCTCACCGACCGCCACAGTGAAGATTGAAGCAACGTCAATAACAGTTACGTGGACAAAACCAGCTGATGATGGAGGAAGTCCTATCACAGCATACAGAGTTTTAATACTGCGGGGCAACACGAAGCTAGAAAATAAGAATATTACGGATACGTCCGTCAAGTATCAAGATATTGGAGGTCTAAACAAAAGCACAAACTACACTATTAAGTTGTTTGCCAGAAATTACGTGTTTGAGGGAAAAGCAACTGAAAGGAAAATTCAGACCAAGTTTGAAGGTATGAAAATCTGTACTAAGAATGCATAAGAATTGCATTCAGTTAGTTGATTTATTTATAATTATATTCATTTATTCTTATTAATAAAAGTGACCAGCACAAAGCAGCGTATTTTTTATTTGACGATAAATCCGTCAGCCCCGAAACTAAATATTGCACTTTATGCGAATCCAGGGTCCCCATGCAATCATAGCCCCTTGTTACGCAGGAATTTATTTATTTATCTATTTATTTACCAGCTTTTCTGGACACAGGCCTCCCCAGAGGGAATGTGCACGAACGGGACTCAGGTCCCATGAGAGGTGCCATCCCTACCCAATCCCACAACCCATAAAGGTTGGCCACACCACCGGGGTCTACGACCCCTACTCTTTTCGAATAGTGATGTAGGTTCTTTTACGTCCCACAAGAACAAGTAAGTGAAAGTGCTGTGAGGCCGGACCTACGGTTGTTTGTCCTTATCCGAGAAGACTAGTAAGTCTAACCATTTGCAGATGTCATTACAAAGGCAGCACTTTCTTCTCAGTTATTTAAAGATCCTGAGTGCTGTTCCGGCCAGGGTTTGAACTCGCGACCTTCCGCTCAGCAGACAGGCGCTCTCCCAACTGAGCTAACCAGTCGGCGGAATGTTGTTATATCGACATGTTTACTGCTGTTCACACCCTATTAGTAATTTATATAAAGTGAGTTTCTTTAAATCTGGAATGAAACAAAAACGTGTCAGAAAAGTAAAACCAGTTGCTAACAAGATACGTAGCTTTGTGAAGTATATATGAAAGTCATATATCTGAACTGCGGGGTGAAGAGTTATATGAAAGTAGATCATCGCAATTATAGACAAAACTTTTGTAGTTTCGAAAAGAAAGCCAGAAAAAAAAAAAAGGTACGTAGCTGTGTACCGCTCAGAAGTATTTCTTTAAAAAAGATAAAAAAGCATTTATAAGGGAACAACGAAAATTAACAAACAAAACCCCGTAACAACAAAATTACGACGTAGCCGGTCACCCTTAGGGCTTTCGGAAAACCCGTTTCTACCATACACTATGAAACTGAGATTTGTGAAAATCCCATGAAAATCACTTGAAAATACCATGAACATCATTTCATGGCCAATGAATCTTGCAAAATAATTTTTCATGACCTCATCTGTGGCCATGAAATTTTCATGGAAAAAAAGTTAAAGGTGTTTCATGGCCCATGAATTAAACTGGACTACTTTCATGGGTCATGAATTTCCAATGAAACACCACATTATGGAAACATACCAAGAAAGTTCAATGATGGAGCCATGAAAAACGTTTAATGGGCCATGAAATAAATACTGAATTTGATTTGTGAGTCATGAAAAGTGTATGAATGATTTCACTGCTCATTAATTTCCCATGAAAATGCTGATGAGGAAAGCAGTGCCATGGTGAATTAATGCCTTGAATAAATATTTAACAACTTTGCAGCAAGAACACTGCATTTCATAATATTAACAAAATGTACATGTATTCAATAAATGAAATAGTGTGTTTTGGGTTGTACTAGAATTAGCTATACCCTAACGAAACTAGTACTTTGGGCTGTTCTATTAACAGTCAACTTTCAACAAGACAGATCCACTCTGAGACCAGCTAGCACAACATCTAAGTTTTTGTCTATTGTATCAATAGTTAGAGAAAAAGACAGACACATGTATGAACAGGCTCCAAGTACCTGTTAAAAGAAAGTTGACTATACTGTACATGTATGTGCTACTCAGCATGAATTAAACATGCAATGTACAATACCATTCAGATGTGTATACTTATTATATACACATCTGAATACACTGTATATAAAAAAATACCAGCGAAATTCTATCCATACATGTAGAGGTATACACTATCTACTGCATGGTTCGATTATAAAATGTTTTCATCTGCTAAAGAGAAAACAAAGGAGTTAAATATTACAACTTGGAATGAACCAA
>CALNXI010002511.1:0-12469 GCA_942486025.1 Porites evermanni | reverse complement strand
GGGGCCCCCCGCTCCACCCAAGCCAAAAATGGGGGGGGGGCCGGCCTCGTCAAAAATTTTTACCGGCCCCGGGGGGGGGGGGGGGGGGTAAATTCGACCAAAAATAAGCGGGGTTCAGGCCCCTCCCCTAGTTCGGCTAGTGATGTAGTGATGAATAATATCTTTTTCTCGATTAGCTATCAGATTATGCTTGACTGTTGGAGGGAAAACCCAGTGGATCGTCCTACGTTTGAAAGACTGCGGAACACAATGAAGGAGATGGAGAGAAATCATAAGGTAAGAAGAGTAAGAACTTTCTCTAAAAGGGAGAAACAATTATGGATACGGAAGGTTTATTTGGGGAGGAAGCTAATGATTATTCCAGGGCTGAAGCTGAGAGAAGTGTGTGTAGCACCTCCCTCCCGCCCTCTTATCCCAGTATGAGAGACTGATTAAATTTTAAATTGGTTACTGTACTTATTTTTCATTCCTCTTGGTTTCTTCGGAAGCAGTTTACTTTAAAACATTTATCCATTACACTACATGCCTTACTGGCCAAGCTACTACAAACCGCCTGTCGACCTGGTTAGCTAATTTGGTTGAGTATCAGACTTTACAAGGCATATATAGGGTCCTAAAATAACTGATGAGAAGGTGTTTACATCGTTTACTTATGTAATTAAATATTTTGATCCCGATCTCTCTCAAGCAGTATTACCACGGAAAAATGTAGACCTCTCAGTTTTTCTTTTCAGTTGATCTGAATCTGTAGAATTTTAGACCACTAGGTATGAAACAAAACGTTTGATATTATATTGATATTATTTTGATATTATATTGGCGTGCCGCCGTCCTTAGTCTTGGGTTGATAATCTGAAGGGAGAGATTCCAAGATGGGGATAACTTGTCTGTCTTCCTTCAGTAATCATAAAAGTTGCCTGTAAGCTATGTTTGAGTATTAGGTGAAATGAATTGTTTTTGAGGTCGAATGTGACTGAATAAAAATCCCACCATCTCGTGCCTTTTACGTTTTTGCATTTCTTTTATTGTTTTCATTTTTTCAGACATATGTCAACCTGAAACAATATGACCACAGCCTTTACGCTAATGTAAACGACTTGAAAGCTATGTGACTGTACAGCTGGTACTGTGCCGAAGGATCGTGTCACAGACTGACGAATCAACAGACATATGTCAACCTGAAACAATATGACCACAGCCTTTACGCTAATGTAAACGACCTGAAAGCTATGTGACTGTACAGCTGGTACTGTGCCGAAGGATCGTGTCACAGACTGACGAATCAACCTAAATTTTGTCTATTATTACTATTAGTAGTAGTAGTAGTAGTAGTAGTAGTAGTAGTAGTAGTAGTAGTAGTAGTAGTAGTAGTAGTAGTAGTAGCAGTAGCGGTAGCGGTAGCGGTAGCGGTAGTGGTAGTAGTAGTAGTAGTATAGGTAATAGCATGATTTGTAATGATATTTGGCATAAATACCACGAGTGATATTTCGAAATTGTTATACATAATTTGAGACAATTTAGAAATATCACAAGTGGTATTTAAGCCAAATATATCACATAGAAATCATGCTATTATTAGTTTATATTACTACCCACAAAAGGTTTGTAATTTTCACATGTAGGTATTTCAAACTAAGCTGAAATACCGCTGCTCTAAGCCAATCAAATGGCAGAAATTCCTCATTTAGTAGTATAACTATCATTAGTATATACACACTTAGTGATCTTGGTAATTCAAGAAATCTGATTGGTTAGCTATCTCGGACTATGACTTTATATTCACCGCGCTAGGCGGTGAATATAAAGCAGAACAAAATCGCTGTCCTGAACTGGGTGTTTTGCCAAAGTTTCATAGTAAAGCCTTTTTGAAAATACACAAATATCCAAGTGCTGATGACTTTGAAGGCAAGAAAAGACTTCATGGTGTTTAAACAGCGTGATTTATTGTGAAGCGGTTTATTGTAGCTGACTTTTTGTACGCTCGAAGCTATGTTACCACTACAGAGGAAAACAAGGTCGCTTTGTCACTGTTTCAATGTTGTGATTTCGGGATTTTCTCGGAATACCAGTTTTGCCTATAAATAGAAGTAAATTTATGGAGAAAAGAGGAAGGCAAATATTTTCAAAAATTGTACTAACAGCAAGTTAACAAGGCAAAGAACATTGGAGATAAACAACGCTCACCTTGATCGTAGCCGCTGTTGACAGCATTTGCAAGAAGCGACAAAGAAAACTGTCTCATTCACGGTGAGTTGACAGAAACAAATAAATTAAAGCTCTACTTTTCTTCTTAGAATTGGGTAGTAATTTAAATTTTCGGCGTTTTCTTTTAAACCGTTGATGCTAAAGTTTACAAAACTCGATACAAAAAGATTAAAGCTATCATTTGCCATGTTTGAAGATACTGTATCAAGATCTAAATTTTGCGCATCCACTGTTTACGGCTTCGTGTTCCCGCATGAATTCACCCGTCAATCAAACTAATCGTTTTTTAATGGTTTCCTTTCTGATTCTGTTGAGATCACTTCGTGTGAATATACTAAGACAATTATTCGCCGAAGGCTCAGTTAATATTGTTGAATAATCCCCTCGACTTCGTCTCGGGGATTATTCAACAATATTAACTTCGCCTTCGGCGAATAATTGCTGACTATTGTTATTATTGGTAGTTGTAGTTGTGAATAATAGTAAACGTAGTGCATTGTTATTATTATTATTATTATTATTATTATTATTATTATTATTATTATTATTATTATCATTATTATTATTATTATTATTATTATTATTATTGCATCACTCTTCACTTTGAAACAAAGGGAAGACCACGATCTGAAACAAAACAACTGAAACACAATTTTAATAGCTTTCATTTTTTAAATATCGTATACTCTAAACAGTANCCGTTCATAGGGTGCCGTAATCAGAATAAAGTGATCTCTGGTACGGTTGAAATAATAATAATAATAATAATAAAACATTGCTACAATATTTCAGAAACTACATGACTTGTCTACTTAACCCTGAATTTATTAAAGGAAGAGTTCCGCGTGACTTAAATTCGAATAAATTTTTACATATCTTGCCAGTGTTGTTGTATTACTGGATTCATGCTACCTGAGAATTAGTATTCAAAATTAAAACAAACTATTGAACGTTATTGATGTGGATTATCGCTCAATGCCAGCGAGTAACAGAACATTGAAAGCAGGTACTTGGCATCTGCAGGTTGCTCAAATGAGTGAAGTCCAATTCAGTCGGTAATCATAGATACAAGTGATCCTAAACAGAACAGCGTTCGTCCAACTTCTTTAATCACGAGTAACTGTATGATTACAGACCCAACTGGACTACACAAGGTTCTGTTACCAATTAATCATGACTATAACAAAATTTAAGATGTGATTTTGAGATTCTATTTGATTTTGTGTATAAAGCACACAGGATCTTTCAAGAATTTTGTTACCGTTATCGCCCCCGCAGGGATTTCGCCCAGTACTTACAGTACTTACAGTTCAAATATGCAGTCAGTATACCAGAAAAAATCTCGATTTGCTCGAACAGGGGCCGCGAGGAATCGGTAGGTAATGATGACGTTTCTATTGTTTGCGCCCGCAAGTACGAAATGGTTAGGATGACGTAAAACACAAAAAATCCCGAAGGAATTGCTTACAATAGGCAGATTTTGTGACATTAATTATGCAGTCACACTTCGATACTCTTTTGCGTTACGTGTTATCAGTGACATTCTGTGGAGCAGTTGTTATGAAAGTTATGGACCAAAAGACACTCGTTAAGCGCAGATGAAGTTATAAGGTGCGTAGAACAGCGTATATTTTAACACTAAGATAGTTTGCCAGACACGAGTTCACAAAGCTTTGATTGGAAACCTTCAGCTGAACCTTGCCAGACACTCTTTCTCTCTCTTTGACTAGAATAAGACTCGGCCCAAAACAAGCAAGACGAGTGAATGATTCAACGGCTAGCTTATCACTAGCAGAACGATGGACGATTGCAGAAATTCGCCGACCATCACATTCTGTGCTGACTTATTCCCTGCTCACGGATGTCCATCCGCTATAAAGTTTAAAATAAGACTAGAATGCGCGAGTGTGAATCGATCAAACGTCCTTTTAATTTATAAGGCTTTCTTTCCGGCAAATGAAATGAACTAAATGTAAAAAGTGAAATAGAAATAGCGAAAAATTAAATTTCTAATTAAATCTTCTCTTTTGGTTTAGAATAAACTATTCTTGAAACTAAGAATGACTATGCTTTAATTTTGATCAAAGCTGTGTAAATCGAACCGAAACTGTGCATGGAACCTTGTGTTTATTTCCTGTATTTATCTCACCTATTGTATGGAATATGTGTGAACATCTTCATTATGAATCGGTATATTTCAAAGAGCTACACAAGGAGCAAGAATACTATCTACAGAGCGGGGGCAGCTGTAGTGTCAACTATTACTAGTGATATCTTATATCATGTACAGTAATTTTACAGTCGGAACAATATCAGTAACTTGCATACAAAAACTATACAACATTCATGCAAAGCATTAACGACAAAACCAGCACATACAAAAAGGAATCATTTCGTTAATACCGTTTTAATACAATAGTCAGAGGAAGGATACAAAAAATACACAAATTAAAAATGATTACAGAAAATCTGTTATTACAAATTACAACTGCCCCATGTATTTCAGAATAGCTTAGGAGGCTTAATAATATACACGAAAAAATTACTCAATTCTGACTGGCTGAGAAAGGAGTGCAGTTCTTCTGTAACACGAGTGCAAATTACAAATGGTTTCTGGTTGGTTGAAAACACAGAAGAAAGCACCAAGAACCAATCAGATTAGTGCTGATTTAACAACAAAATTTACGAAAATGGCCATGGCAGGGGGGAGGGGGGAAGAGACGAGGTCTGAGACCGAGAAACGATGTTCTCACAACTTGCAAAGCGGTCACCCTGTGTGGTGGTCAGCGGGTAATAGATGTTTTTCCCACACTAAATATTTTGATAAGCTAGAAGCGAACCGGCCGAAGAAAATCATTGAAAAAATAATATCATGCATCTTTGTTTTTCTTGCATATCGTATTTGTCTTTTGGTACTGAAATCGCGGGGGGAAACTAAACCGCAATTCATGTTGACAATCGTGTTAAATCTTAACCAACAACAACACGCTCGATCGATTTATAGGTTACATCGTTTTTGCCGAGCGAGGACATCAAAGGACTATGGAAATTATGATGCTGATAAAAAAATATTGGAAACAGAGTCAAATTTAACGGAAGCAGGAGCCCATGGGCTATTGTCGGAAGTAAGTATATTCGCTCTGTCACAGTGTTTGCGTGTTGCATGTACAATAGCTGTAATCCGCAAATCAATCTACCGATATGAAATAGGTCTTACTGTTGTTGTGTTCTATCAGGAAGCTTTTCTCTTTGAAGGAAGGTCCACAACTTCCGAGACACCGGATAAAAACGCCTCCATCTTGGGATGAAATATTAACATGGTTGCTAAGTGACGTACGTTGAAAGTCTCAATGTCCTTCACTTCCCATTTCCGGTTCCGGTAGTGACTCTGGTTTGGCCACAGGAATTTTTCAATGAAGTTGTTGTAATACACAAACATATTTATTGCTTACAATTAACACTAATTAATTTTGACTTCTACAAGTTTGCGAACTGACCAGCGAAATGACCGTTGGCGAAACGACTCGTTGGCGAAACGACCGGTTACCAATATGACCTTACAGCTGTACATACCATACCTGAATAAACATAAAGTCACACTTCATAACGTTTCACTTCGTTTATTACGATCAGTCAACACCTTGAATTCAAAGGTAAAATTCAAAACAATCCTTAAAAACAAATCACAACTACTACTGAAAGGTCTGTACCTTGAAGCGACCTGAACTTTCCTGAGGTTTGCAGCAAAACACTGCTCGATAGCTCAACTCTTCGGCAGTTCTCAGTTATCAGCTATACGCAGCTAAATGTTGCATATTCCAAACTCTGCAGAGGGAAATTATTTAACAGAAAAAGAAAACCACACGCTATGTCTGAAAAGCGACATAAAACCAAAAAAATTGCGATTTACCATAATGTAATAGTCCCGCCTTGATCCCCGCCCGCCTTGGGTCGCCATGATTTTGTTTCTTTTCAAAACCGTTGAATCTATGGTTTTTCACGTAATGCGCATGATGAGTACACAAATCCGCTGGCAAGACCCTTGCTGATCGCTTTGCAAGTTGTGAGAACATCGTTTGGATTTTGAATGTATGGTAAGTAGCCATGGTAGATCAGGTAGATAAAAGCAGAAATTCTTTATATTTCGGTCGATTCCCGCATAGGTTCATGTACTTCCGGCCTTGGGCGATTTGAATCCGTCCACGAGGAAGCTACAACTTTAACCTTGTGTTCACAAGTGTAAGGCGTATACCAATATACGTATACCTCTGTGTTGAAATTGTCCTTTCGATGTCGTTTTTAACTTGTGGATCACGCCTAGCGTAAGGCGGAAACAAGTTATTGTGGGCACTGCGATATGCAAATGTATCACTTCAATGTAGACGCCGTTCGTAATTAGTCGGCTTCGCACGAAAGCGCCCGATATCAAAACGACAACTGTCAGGCCCAACTTCCAGTGAGCAATATTTGAAATAATCGCCTCCCTCGAATAATCCCCTTCCCTCGAATGTTCGCCCCCTTTTTGTGCGAAAAAACAAGTAATCGCCCCCGGCTATTATTCGAGGAAATACGGTAATTTCAGTTTTCATTTGTAAATGATTAATCCAGAAGTTAGCCATAAGCACCCTTTGATTCGATTGACGACTTCGTCCGGTCCGATAGACAAGATCGGACAAGGGTAAAACGTCTACGCTTACATATTTATATAACTTTATTTAAACTCGAATTTAGACAAAAATAGCTCGAGAGAGCTAGTATCTCAGCTTGAGGGTTAAACACTTGTGACTACTGCGTGACTCGTCTAAGGACAGTTCTGCTGCGCATGACCACCAAGGACTCTTTGGCGGAGTCAGATGATGGGGTTCAGGAGCTGGAGGTGTGGGTTGTTGGGTTTTTACTATGTCAATTAAAATGACCTTTTTCCATGGATTTCACTAACAATTAAAATACAATATATTTTAAAAGTTAATAAACTAAGCTTTAGGGGCGTGAGGTAGTTTTTATAGCTTTTTATAGTGCTTCTCTGACTTAACGAAGCTTATTGACAGTAAACAGGAGCCGATTACTGCAGTAAATCAATTTATCTAGCTGTAAAGTGGCTCTAATAAATTTAATTTATGAGTCTTAAAAACTTCAATTTCATTGCTTTCTTTTTTAAGAAAGAAAATGCCGCGACATTGGGTCAGTACGGTGAGTCACGGTCGCCGGACAAATGAAGGAATTCTGAAAAAAAAAAATAAATAATTTCCTCTACCGTATATGCTGTGGAAACAGATAATTTTAAAACGAAAAATATACCAAATGCAGCCAGAACTTGCAGAACTAGGGATCTCATGTTCTGTCGTAATTTGTAATAATTTTGTCGTAATCATACCTGTCGCAATTTTCACTTCATCGTAATTTGTAATAAGCAAAGCTGAAGTTATTTGTAATAACTTTGTCGTGATTTGTACTAAGCTTTAATCAGATGATTTGACTTGCACTATATTTACAAAATTTTTGTTTCAGTTTTACAATAGGCACCATTTGGGCCCACGCCTTGTGAATTTTGGTAGACAATGTGTTAGAAGAACGTAGAATAATTTCAAGCAAAAAAAAGAAATACCTTTCCTTGCCATGGTTTGGTGACCTCGATTGTTAAGGCAGCAACAATTCTTGTACCCCAATTTTTCCATCCTTCTTATTTGCAATTGCAGCCAGCACAGCCGGTAATCACGTGTCCATTTGGCCCCGCGTTCAGGGGGACACTTTTTCGGGCAAATTTGCTTCCTTTGAGGTCGAAAAAAAAGGTTTTTAAAGATTTTTAGCGAGTTTAACTATGTTTCGGAAACGTATTTTATAGATATTGAAAAATTAAAAAAAGCAAAAAAAAAAAATTCGTTTCATCTACACTTTAATGGAATACAGTACATCTCAACTAATAGCAATAGGCCACTTCAAGATGCATGGCTAAGAGGCAAAATTCAAAACCTCTCACATCTAAACGATTTTTTTGGCCTAAAAATCAGCCTTGGTACGTTCTCATAAAGATTTGAACCGTTCTTATTTTTATTCGCAGTTTTCGACTTTTCTATTTCACTATACTTCTACGGAAAGTGACGCTACTACTGGAAAAATAATTCGTTTCCCTCATTAATATTCTGTTGCGATACCCAGGGAATACTCCCTGTAATGACCTGTACGGGGAGAAATACCAATTTATGCACTGAAGCGCACGTACCAACTCCACGGTACGGTCATTTTCCTACGCATGCGCACATTCATATCACCCATTCAGTGACAGCCATAACAGCTATTTCGCATTTATTGGAGCTCACCAGCATGATACAGCCAACGGGACAATGAACGGGGAAACCCCGAGTGCAAAGTACTTCTTTAAGCCCCAGCTCTACTGTAAACAAGTGGTAGCTGTTTGTTGGGAACCTCAAAACAGTTCTCCCACGGCGTGTGTGGGATCAAAAAATTGACCTGTGCGCCCAAAAAATTTGAAACAATACCCATTTATGCACTGAAGTGCTGGAGTTGGTGAGTGTGCTTTAGTGAATAAATTGGTATACGGGGAGGCCCCGCCCAAAAGGGGTACCTTTTTTAAGTTTCACGACGGTATTTGAAAGGGGGTAGGGATTTCACTAGTTGAAGTATATAAAAGAGCTAATCTCAGGACTAACAGAAGGGTTTATGGCTGTGAAAAAGCCAAACTAGGTAACCAACCAATAGGAAATAGAATTTTCAGAATAGTATTTTGTAAATGTTGAACCAAACCTGGCTCAAAAAAAATCCCAGAGCAAATTAAAGATCTATTATAATACGTACTTGATAAAAAAAAACTATATAAACTCAATATTGATAACAGAAAACGAAGTAGGAGAAGAAATTAACCAACTCAAGGGAAACGAGGCTTGTGGGCGTGGCGAAATATAGCCAAAAGTGGTGAGGAAAATAACTAATTACGTAGTTAAACCTCTGGAACATATTTTTAGCCGCTCATTCCTCACAGTTATAGTACCAAATCAAGTGAAAGTTGCACTAATATAACTCCAGTGTTCAAGGCAAATGAAAGAGAACGTTTCTCAAACTAAAATATAGAGGAGCAGAAATATGGAATAATTTGCCAGATAATTTAAAAAACAAAAGATCTTACAATTCTTTTAAATGTTCAGTTAAATCTTTTATACAAATGAAAAAGGCAATAATACTTATTTGTTAATATATCTAGATTCCAAATTTGTTAGCCATATATATTATATGTTCATGTTAGCCATCACTTATTTTGTTACTTGCATATGTATATTTTTGAACTCGGGATCTTCTCAGCAAAGGCCAGTAGGGCTTGCTAAGATCTTCTGCCATAAATGTATCCTTGCCCTAAATAAGCATTTGCTTGTATTGTATCGTGAATGGCCAAATGAATACATTTATAATCCACTGATTAATTTTCGCGCGATTTTATTGGCTATTTGGGTCACGTGGTCCCAAATTGGAGGGCGGGTATCAGACATTAGTAAAATCCAACTAGTGGTCTATTATCAATGCTGCCTTCTGATTGGTTGAGCTACTACTATGCTGTATGTTATAGCCCACTAGTAGCGAAAAGCGCCGGGTTTTTGGCGGCAAAAAAGGATTAAAGTCTAGCTTTAAGCAGCTAAAATTTTTTATTCTCGATATTTTTGACCAACTAGCCTTCGGCCCCATGGGGTATTGACTCAGAGTCCATTCGGGCTAGAGGAATAATTGTTAAATACACTCCGTCCGTGTCGATTTCTCAGTGGCAAGAAAGCATGACAAAGTCAACAAAGTGAATCTATCGATTATCAGGTGATTTACAAGATCAACTCGAGTAAATTCCGGTCAGTTCAACCTGTTCTTGCAGATGGGCGTCATTATTTCTTCTTCCCTTTTTTCCTATGACTTCCTCAGCTTCCATCATCCGCAGCAACAAATCCAGGTTTTGCCAACAGTCCACTAATGTAAAACTTAAATCTTTCAACTGCTCCAGATTTTTCAGTTTCTCTGTTTCATGGTTGTAATTATACTTTTCTAGCCCTTTCAGCGGTTAGTGATATGGTTGGATTCTCTCTACTTGTCCATTAGAAACGATGTTTTAAGTAGATTTCAAACAGTGCTGTCGGTAAAATATAAACTACAAGCGCTGCTTTCTAGTTTTGATCTATGGGGCGATGTCAAGCCCTGGTCCAGTTTCAATAAAAACAAATCAACCAATCAATGTGCTTTTTTGCGTCATTCGCACGCGCGCTCACCTCTTGTTTTTTGTTTCTCTTTCTCTCCCAACATGTTTGAGATGAATAATTTTAATCCGAGGATTATAAAAGAAAAAAACCCTTTCTGGCTTGCTGGTATATCGGATGATAATGCCATTGGCTGAGAGATTGTCCTCAACATTTCACATTTGCCCTCGAATTAAGCTTTGCTTCCGCGGGCAAATGTGTCTTTTTCGGACAATCTCTCAGCCAAGGGCATTATCCTCCGATATACTAGCCGCCGGAAGGGGTTTATTTACTAAATATAACCATTTTTCAATGGTAGGTATACAGATTTAAAGAGGTACCTCCCCGAAAATGAGCCAAAGAGGTATACAAAAGGGTAAGGGGTTGTTCCTCAGGACAAACCATCCTCGTATAAAACTTTGTTGAGTACCCTCCTGGTTGTGATATCACATCCAGCGCTTCAAACTCGTTCCCAGGGTTCTCTCCCACCTGCCCTACGGAGCACTCTGTGGGGCGGGTTGGAGAGAACCCTGGGAACGAGGTTGCCAGCGGTTTCGCGCAGAATTTAAATAATACACATTATATAAAAAAAAAACCGATGGACATGTGTTGAGGTTTACTCTGGCTATACGCAAGTCAATGGAACAAGCTGGATCAAATAATTTCCGTCAAAATTTTGTCAAGACCTGGCATTTCATGTTTTCTTCGTGAGGGTCAGGTCTCTCGTACTGTCGCCTTGGTGTGGCGTCAGTTGAATTCGTAGTGGCACCAGAAGCTAAAACAAACGAGAAACGTGACTCAGAATTTGTTTGACAGATTTGTGACTCGTGCCTTATCGGCATCTATACCCGTCAAAATACAAGGTTTGATTCAATTGACTTGAACAGTTGACCAACCAGTTAACATTGCTGTGCCATAAGGAAATAGCAAATGGTTGTCAGCATGCAACTTACATTAACTATGATGAAAATAAAATAAAATTATCACGTACTCAGAAAAAAAAAGAAACGTGAAGAACTGATAAACACTTTTTGTCCGCGTGATTCGTGATCTTGTCAACGCGTGAGTTACATGTTAATACAATTCTTGTACGTGATCGACGTGTAATCATCCGAAACGAAAAGCGATATTAAGGCCATTTGTACAGGGAAAAATAACTGAAGACGCGCCGTCTCACGTAAAAAGTTTCAACTACAGTTCACACAAACTTAACTCCGTCTGATCTTCCTTTTGACTAAACAAATCTTGGGAAATATTAGTAATTAGTGTTAAATCTGAACAAAATCATTTTTTCAGTAAAATCTTGGATGAAAAATACTAGAAGAATATAATATTGCCATAATTTTACGGCCACAAAATCATCTGAGGGACCATCAATGGAGCGGACTGGTACAGCCGATATTTGGCCCGCGAAGAGATAGATAAATCAAAGGGTGCATTATCTACTGCACCCGACATTTCTTGGAGAATCTTTTTTTTCCCAAATCTAATACCTCCTAAATTCATAGTTTTATTAAATCCAAGCACTGACCAAAGAAATGTAATTTGGCGCACTTTCGTCCTACGCTTACTCATGACTCTTGCCTTTGCTACACTGCAAATCTACCTACAGCTAGCCACTGCGCCTGATTTAAACATATTCCTCACTTTTAACCACAAAGATGTAATTACCGTACCCTATATAACAGCTTAAGAAGAAAACAAAAAAAAAGAATTAACGCTTAGTAGCCCTGTAGAGAGGGAAATACGGGTCATTTTTATGTCGGCACAAAAAACATACGAAATTTTTATTTTCCATAGCTGATCACGTATTCAAACGTAAACATGTCTACCTAAAAATAATAAATGTAACCACCAAAAATTCAATTTTGTTAAGTAAAAGATTATCGAATATCAGTCTGATTAAGAAGATGGCTTTTTATAAGAAGGAGACAACGAAAAGATAGTATCAGGAAACGAGTGCACGCCAAATTTAATGACAGGTATGCAAGACATGCAAAGCTACGTGCGACTAAAACGAGTTAGATTTCGTTTGCAAG
>CALNXI010002510.1:45206-73247 GCA_942486025.1 Porites evermanni | reverse complement strand
AGCTGTCTAGGCAGCTGGTACGCGTCGGTTTTTAGACTTCCAAGGATTCCAAAAAAACGTGTAGAGCGGTTGTACGGCGAAGGTAAGAATTACTTTCAGTTATATTCGTAGTGAGGGTTTTAATATTGCTGCTGAAATCAACTGCATAAAGATGGAATGATAAACATGGAACTAATCGAATTAAAGCGAGCCAACCGATTCGATTTGTTTCATTTCACCGAGAAAATGCCGTCCTTGCTGGATCGTTTATAGTTGAGGGTTGCCATAAAATTACGTGTTTTCATCGTTTGGGTCTTTGAACGCCATCCATGATGCCTTGATGAGTGTCTAATGTTTAATCTTTTGTACAGACCATTAGCTCATACGGCCTCGATGAGAATGGATACCCCGCCACTTGTCGGGACGTTTAAAGACAAAAGAACTGCATGTGGGCATTTTGTAACAGTTAGAAATCGACCATGGTTTGGGTACACATCCCGACCATATAAAAAACGTCAAATGTTCAAAACCTAAGCTTTTCAGTTGTTGATTTCTGTGGTCGTTTAGAGTATTTACTGAAAGTTGTGTGAATTGTCTTTATGTCCAAATTCCGGCCTTCTGTAGGTACCGAGGCAAATATTACTAAGCTTACAATGTAAACAAACAGTAAACCCCGCAAGAGAGCTCCGTTGTTTGGTTCGTTTGTTTGTTTTGTGATGACGGTAACTGTAGAAAAAGAATCCTTAATGGTTCAAATTTAGGGTGCATCAGGAAATTGAGTAATTTTAATTCAGAAAACAAAAACCTTGTACCAGAATACTTTAAGCCGTATTGCATCTTTTTTACGCCGCACGTTTGGTTACTTGTGATAAATTAGATAAAATAACTACAAAGAAAAGGTTCGTATGGGAGTCTGAGAAAATAAATTTCAAATTTCTCAGGAACTGAGAAAAGACAGGTAAAATCCTCATGCGTAAGATTTCATTTTGTGAAAGTTGAAGCTTTTGAAGTTTGTTTTGTCAGCCTCCCATAAGAACCTTTTCTTTGGATTTATTTCATGTAACTTCAAGTTGCATTAATAGCCCTTGAAAAGCATAAAAACGAATGTAATATGACTGAAATCATTCTGATACAGTACCAGGTATTTATTCACTGAAAATTAAAATTACTCAATTTCCCGATGGATTCTGTCTTATTATTATAATCAAACCATAAATAATATTCCAAAGCTTGCTAAAATAGATTAAAATCAGCAATCACAAAAATACCCACTATCGATTTCTAACAATTTTCAATATTAATTGATAAATTAGTTTCAAAAAATCTTGATTACGATAGATTTTATCAAGTGTTGAAATTATCACTTTGTAACTGGGATAAGTGACATCACTTGGATCATAGTACACCTAAGCAGGAGCATAGCATCCATATATGCACATGTCGGCTCTCTCTTAATGGACACCTCTATAAGACGGACACCTCCCTAAAATGGACACCTAGAGTTGGTCCCTGCCTTTCTTTACTACCTTTATTTGACTCTCTATAAGACGGACATCTCTCTAAGACGGACACTTACTGCCGGTCCCAAAGGTGTACGTCTTAGAGGGAGTTGACTGTACACTGATCATGCAGCTTAAATCTCACTTCACTTTATGCTGGTGTCTCTGTGTTAGAATTTCCTTTATCCTAGCTATTATATTATTCCATAAACGGACAGCGGGGTGAAAAAATATAAAGATGCCCTTACCTGCCCCCCTACAGTATTTTCTTCGTATTTATTTACTGGAAAGATTTTGCCAAAAAATTCTGTTTGGAATGCCTTTGGCACTCTAAGTTTTCTTGATCCCTTGCGTACAACTTTAAAAATGTCAGGCTACGCCTTGATGTTTGATGCACAGGATTATTTTGGATTCAGTTTTGCATTGGTGTTTGGTTTTGAAGAAAAAAGTGTATTAGACATTTCCACCTATATTACTTTTTCAGAAGTGGTTAAAAACAATGTAATAATAAAAAGGAAATCTTTGATTGCAGGATTAGGTTATGGAGAGGAGCAAAGCAGAAGAAAAATTGTTTAAATGTCAACAATACAGCAAGCAGTTTACTTTGAAAAACTCTTTACGAATCCATGAACGAATCCATTCTGGAGAAAGGCCTTATGAATGTAAACACTGCAGTAAATGTTTTAAGGACAGTGCTGGTTTAAGACAGCATAAGAGAGTCCACATGACAGAGAAACCTTATGAATGTGAACACTGTGGTAAATGTTTTGCACAGTCTGGTCATTTGCAGCTTCACAAAACCACTCACAGTGAAGAAAGGCCTTTTGAATGCAAGCAATGTGGCAAGTCTTTTAAGCGCGCTGAAAGTTTGAAGTTGCACAAAAGATCTCACACTGGTGAAAAGCCTTTTGAATGCAAGGAATGTGGCAAGTGCTTTACTTCTCAGTCAGGGTTAATAACACATACTAGAGTCCACACAGGGGAAAGACCTTATGAGTGTAAACAGTGCGGCCTATGTTTTAAGCAGGCAGGTACACTGAATGTGCACAAAAGGACACACACTGGAGAAAAACCTTGCAAGTGCGAATACTGTGGTAAGAGTTTTCTCACTACCAGCAACTTACGATGCCATGAGCGGATCCACAAGGAAGTGAAGCCTTTTGAATGTAAACAGTGTGGCCAGTGTTTTACGCAGAGTGGCAGTTTGAAACAACATGAAAGAATCCATACTGGCGAAAAACCGTACCAATGCAAACAATGTGACAAGTGTTTCAAGGACTCCAGTGGTTTGCGGTCACATGAAAGAACCCATGCTGAGAGGACACCTTATAAATGTAAACATTGTGGTGTGTATTGTACGACATCTGGACGTTTGCGTCAACATGAAAGGACTCACACTGGGGAGAAGCCTTATGCATGCCAACACTGTGGCAAGTGTTTTAATGATAGAGGGGACTTGCGCAAACATGAATATATCCACACTGGAGTTAGACCTCATCAGTGCCAGAAATGTGGCAAGCGGTTTATTCAAACGGGTCAGTTGCGAAACCATGAAAGAATTCACACTGGAGAGAAACCTTTTGTGTGCAAGCACTGTGGCAAATGTTTTAATCAAGGTGGAACCCTGTGGAAACATGAAAGATCACACTCAGGAGAGAAGCCATTTCAATGTGAAAAATGTGGCAGTTGTTTTAATGCTAAAGGGAGTTTGACAATACATAACAAAAACCACTGTATATTTAGACCAAAAAAGGATTCATCCAACAAAAAACAAATCTCCGAAACCTTCAGTTGCTGGGTTTGTCAGGAGGAATTTAAAAGCCAGAATCTTCTCCTAAACCATTATGATAATCACATGAACCAAGGATAAAAAGATGAATAAGCTGCCTTTCATGTAAATGTGATGCCAGGGGTGGGCTGAGATTAATAATCAGTCACAAGAATTAATCAGATTGATCAAACCAAGAAATCATTAATTCATTTTATTGGGAAATTGTCTTAAATTTTAAAAATTCTTTAAGTTTTCATCTTTTGTGCGAGTCAAGGTGGCATAAACTCCTGAGATTTTCATTTTTTAAAATTAATTTATTTTTTTATTTTATTTTAATGCTTGTACAAGTTTTGTTTGTGACATCAATGGACAGAAAAAAGGCACAAATGCGTTGCTGCGTTTTGGAACACTACAAAAAAAAGATATAAAAAGGTTGTTTGGTGGTTATACTTTCATAATTACTAGTCTGCCATCAAGCAGACAAGATACAAGTTTAAATATTTTTCATTAATTTTTGATGACAAAGATATTTTTTAGAGATGATTGGAGATGTAAAAATGAGAGTTGATTTCAATGATCGGCACACCTATAATTGACTTTATTGTTAGATGCATATTGTTTTTATCTTATCTTTTTTAAACTTGATTTTGAATACTATACATTTTGAATGACACCTTTTCTATAATTATGTTGTTAAAGCTTGGAGTATTTTTATATC
This sequence comes from Porites evermanni, assembly GCA_942486025.1. Taxonomy (NCBI): domain Eukaryota; kingdom Metazoa; phylum Cnidaria; class Anthozoa; order Scleractinia; family Poritidae; genus Porites; species Porites evermanni. The sequence continues at coordinate 69,280 of CALNXI010002510.1, read as the reverse complement.
AGTGTGAGTATTGACGACGTCACTGTATCAATCATTAATAATTAATCGATGCATCATTCCATTGCAATTATATTAATTAGGGAAAATGAAATTATTTTAAAAAGTACACTATTACCAGTGTTTTGGAAACAGACAGGGTACAAGCCTAAAAAGAAGCAGGGGTGCTTGGCGGAAAATCTCGGAAAAAAAACCTGAACAGATACCATGCGAACAGAGGCTACATTTTCGCGGTGTACTCGCTTGGTACTGAATAGCCTTCTCACCAGCTGTTTTTTTCTGTGTGTGTCTTCACGCAATGCTACATGTACTACGGTCTCCCTTTCTCCCATTGTTAGAATATTCCATTTCTTTGCCATGATAGTTACTGAAGGCACACCAGTGCGTCCAAGGACACGAATTTACTGCCTTTGCCCTGCAAACAGCTAGACGCATGGCTCGGATGACTGCGAAAATTGATGGTGGTCCCGTCTCCAGAAGAACACCAGCAGGTGTCCTCAATTAGTAGTTTTTAGCTAAGTGCTTTGGCGCTCAAATGAAGTACATGTAATTATTTTGCAGTCACCACTACACAATGAAATCTGTGTTTCCTACACTCCTATTGGCTTTTTTTCCTTTTTTTTCCTGAAGAAGTCAACCGTAAGAAAAATAAAGACGCGAATAGTAATAACAAGCAAACACATTTATTTTGTCTAGTTAGTACTTTTAGCCAGTCAAATAATTTAGACAATCCTGGTTATCCATTTCTCGCTTCAGGTCGCTTAGCCCGCGAAAACAGCCGTTTCACCTCGCTCTTCGCAGCTGGGGACGTTTCCTCGCGAAACGTCCTCAGCGGCGAAGAGCGAGGAGAAACGGCTGTTTTCGCAGGCTATTTCTCGCTATAAGTGTAGCGATTTTCTTGCTAGCCGGAACAAAACTCCCCAAGCTCCATGCAGTAACTGACTCGCTACGCCGGTCTTCTCAACTTCCTCCCATGGTTTCGTTCTTTCCACTAAAGAAGCGTCTTCTCGAAAAGCAATAGACGGAAAAGTAGCTCTTACTAAAAGTTGCTCATACCGGGACTAGTCAGCTTTAAATTATCTGGAATTGTAGACTACGACTAGTCCCCATTTTTGCGTTTCGCTCGCTCTACTATCCCTGAGGAAAAATGGGGACTACTCGTAGTCTACTGGAATCGGAACTCGGAAGACAATCAGGCAGCCTCAAATGCTGTGGGGAGGTGGGGGGGAGGGGAACCTTTGCAAAAATTATAACTACGCCTCGGACAATTCCGGCTATTTGTTCGCAGGTCAACAGGAATAGTCTAGAGTTAATACGTAAAGTTCAGTACCAAAGCTACAAAAGTGGACGTGAACACACAGACAAACAAAGAAGCAAAAAAGAACAAAAGAAATAGAAATAATCAGGAGCCCATAAACCGGAGCGGAAAACTCCCAAGCGTATGTCACGGCGTTTTACGGGCCAGTTTATAATAGTGTTGTGAAGTATTTTGAAAGTTATGTTTAAGACGGATCTATCTTTCCTTTTAAGTTTAGTTTTTGTTTCATTAAGTCTTGTTTTTGTCCACGTACTGTTTTCCTGTTTTGATCTTTTGTTTTTACTTGTTCTTGAAGGTATGCTTAGCTCGCGAATTTACTTGTTGCCATATTAGGAATGTTATTCGCTTGGCATTGTCAGATGTTAGGTTTTTACAGGTGGTCGTGTTTGTGGTGTTTAGAGCTGACCTTCGTTCTTTGGTACTTATCAGTTGCGACTGTGCGTGGGCTAATCTATTCCCGAACAATAGCAAACCTGTGGCAATGTTAGCGATAAGGTATACAATAGAGACTCTTCCGGTCAGCTAACCCAAACATGTCCAGCTTTGGCTATTAAAACCGCTAGGAGAAGTAGAGTAGAAGTAGAGTAAGCAGAAGTTGTAAGAAGAATAAGAAGAATAAAGGCCAAGATGTAAATCAAATTCCTGGTACCTAGTCGTGTAGCGAGCGAGTTGCTCGAACACACCCCCACAATAGACACATTTTAGGGCACTTTTTTCCCGCAAAAATAGACTATCCACCATGTCTACAAGCGCAATCGAAGTATAAGATATAGAAGGACAACTAAAAGTTAAAAAATATCATTTTTGGGTCTGTAGGAAATTTCTGAATGGTTTATGGAATTTAAAAAGATATTCCAAATTTGCACCAAATCGTTCTAAAAATAAACTGGTCTATGAAAACGCCGTGCCAAGCGCCCGCTTCGGGTTATGAGCTCCTGAAATAATTTAATTGAAGGAAGAAATATAAATATTTGAATTAATGTAAATAACCTAGATAGGTCAGAGCCCAGTTGTTCGAAGGCTGACTAGCGCTTTCCCGAAGTTAAATTATAATCCGGGTTTCTTTTTCTTTATTTAGTTGAAACGCATCTTCTCAGAATTTTTTTTTGTTCTTTTTTAAATTTAGATCTGACGGCCAATTTGTACCTGGTGTTATCTTAAGCCAGCTTTGAACAACCCGGCCCTAGAACCCATGACTCTGGATAGATGTGTTAATAAATTACTACATACTCAAAAATGTTTAAAAAAAGAAAGAAAGAAAGAAAGAAAGAAATGTTACAATAAATAATTAAAAACAGGTGTCAGACGGAATCTATTGGGACGCTTAAGTGCGCTTACATAACGTCTTAACCAGATATGAAAGAGAAGGAATGGGACGAGATTGTTGATTCCAATATGGCGGCGAGAACGACTAGATTTTGGCTTTTTTGTATTGATTTTTCTTTTTGATAAAAAAAAGACTAAACATTTTGGTTGAAAAATGCCAGTCGGCAGGAAAAGGAAATTTGCAACGGCAAATTCCACTGGACACCAACAAGAAACTCGCGGAAAGAGATCCAGGAAAACCGAAGATAGTGCGGTGACCCAGACTTCAGTCGCAGTTCGGAAAGGAACTTGTCGTCCATCGAAAAGGGAGAAAAAAGGGAAAAAGGAGAAGGCTAAAGAGTGCATAGTAATATCTTCGTCTTCGGAAGACGAAGAAAGTGCGATAAACAAAAAGGCTGTAAAAGACAGCATTGGCACAGCTAGGAAACCAACTTGTAGGAGATCGAAAAGGCAGAAAGACGGGGTAAAGAAGGGTGGTTATGCTGGGAAGAGTGCATTGATATCTACGAGATTGAATGTTAAAAGAACAGCTGCTAAGAAAGCAGAAAGAGGTGGTAATGCAACAACTAAGAAAGCAACTGGTAGAAGATCGCAAAGGAAGAAGAAAGATGCAAAGAAAAGTTCGGAGGAGAGCAGAGTTATGCCTGCAAGTTTGAATGTTAAGAGGTCAGTTTACTGAAGTTGGCACAACCTGTGGGGGACCACATGGGGCTGGGAGCCCGCGAGAATAGAGGGCAGTAGGGTTATGGGAGGTGGGAGAGGAGAAGGTGGGAGGTGGGGGTTTGAACAGGGTGGGAAGGTGGATAAGTATGGACAATTATGCAACAATGCATAAAATTTTGTAATCAAAAAGGGCGTAAATGAATGGAAGCCAAGGATAAAAGGGGCAGGAGCTAAGAATACATAGTACGCATAAAGGAGGTTTAGAAATCTCCCTGACATCTCGATGGTTACCCTCTATGATTTTGCAAAATTTTGATTTCCACCCCCATCTTCCTCTGAACTGGAAAATATACTTTGAATTTCCACTCCCTAGAAGTAGTGGACTCTTCACAGTCCCCTATTTTTCTTTGAGATCGTCGAGATATAGTGTGTCTTACCATTAATGGTGGCCATCTTGATTTTCAAATGTATCTAGGGGGCGAGCGTCAATGATCTTGACGATCGTACAGGAAAATAGGGAACTGTGAACAGTCTATAGCAGTGGTGTAGCCAATTATTGTTGTATTTCCTGACATATTTCCCTGCTTGGCTTGGGTCTTACCCTGGGGCAAGCTGAAATGAAGTGTATAAACCCCAAGGATGGGGAAGGAGGGTTCACCCTTGGGAAATTGACTAAGTAGGCTTTTTCCTGGGTAGAGATTTTGACAATTTTTGTCCCAGGGTGAGAAATTTTGCATGGCTACCATCGAAAGAACAAGAGAACCTTGAAATAAGTCATCCACCATCCTGGTAATTTCCAGACGTCACCAAGAGCTTTTCTGCTAAGTGAATAAGCATCGGTGTATATACAGTGTGACATGTGATACAGCTGTTAACATTAAGTTTGTAGCAGTTACAGCTGTATGCTTACCAATAATTATTGCATGTTGTTGCATGTATGCATGGTAGCATACATTTTGTATTCTAATATTAATTTTATATAATGGTATGTAGTAAAAAAACTGTTAGCATCTCTTTGGTTTTATAATGGTTAGAAACTTGACTAAATTAATAGTTTCAAATTAGGTCTGGGAATCAAAGACTCATCTGCATCTTACGCATGCTAAATTTTAGCTTATTTTTAGCAGTTTTTAACTTGTGAGCAAACTTTTTCTTGACATTCTATTTCATCTCAGTGAGAAAAAAGGGTTTGCTAATTTTATATTTTGATTCTTTCAGTGTATTACCTTTGTCTGGTTCTTTGAGGAATGCTTGTCTGTTTTTTCTAGCAAGAGGTCAGGTATGTTTCAACCAAAAAATAAATTGAATAACGAGACAAACAAGAAAATAGATGAATAATTTAAAACCTAGAGTCACTGGCAGAGGGAGTGAAAGCTTTCTTGTTAAACTGTAAATTGAGGGCTGAGATAGTGATAAATTGTCCTTTACCAAATAGCGTACTGTATTATGCCCTATGAATCTGCTTAAAAAAAATTTTCAAATTACAACAAATATTTATTCGTAATATCATATTTCAAGTCATAAGTTTTACTGGCAAAGTTGGTGAGTGTACTGGCACCCCAGTATAATATCAGTTTGTACTTTCACCAACCCCATTCATGATCTGTTGTTTAAAGCACCATTACATGTAGCTTTTGAGCTTTTGGGGCAGCCATTTTATTCTTGGAAAGAAAGCTGCTGGAATCCTGTTCTCAATTTTATAGTACATGTATACCGTGCACCCATTCTTGTGCTTCTCCTTTTTCATAGGGGAAGAGACTTTGTGTGACGAGACAGAGAAAAAAATGACTGCATGAGAGACAAATTTTTATGATTGTGGAGACAGCATCCAACTTTTTAAATAAGTACAGGCAATATGTAAATGCTGGTCTTTATGTCTCTTTTAAGAGACATGTATTAACCATTTAATGTCCTCTTGATTCGAGTAATAATTTTATTATTGTGACTCTAACCCCGTACAGGCAGTAGATTTGATGGATGCACATTACTGTTATTTAAAGAATCCTCATTTTCTTGTTTTGAAATTATTTTGTTCTATTTGTTTTTGTTTTAAACCAGAGAGTTTGCATCAAAGGGTTGGCTCTGATCAAAACCCTGATTGGGTCAGTTGAAGTGTATGGTTCTGTTTTGAGACCTGATCATGATCCAGTGGAAATCTTCTGTCCCAGTACTTCAAGTCTTGCTGTGTTGTCTGAACACAGTGAAGAAAATTCCTCAAGAGGTATTAATTTAAAGAGAACATTTCAAGATGTTCTACAAAACCAGCCTCCTGAGGTGATGAAGAAGGCCCTGGTGAGATCAAGAAAATCAGCCACAGTTCTGTTGATGAAATCCTTGCAAACCGTAGAGACAAACTTTGTATGCAGTATTCAACGCTTCCATGATATATTCAGCTCGAATCTTGGCAAGGTATCTGTTGGACTGAACTTTTGAGACACAACTGGTGCTTTCCATTTTGGAAAACCAGTCAGATAGAAACCAGTGGAATTATCAAGAAAAAATGGAATGACATTGTTCAATTGAAACAAGGTCTCCAATCAAATTGAAGTGATCCATTTCTGTTCTGACCAAAACTTTGATGACTGCTTAGCAAAGTAGGATTGCAAATGCGAATTTTTGGAAATGGAAAGGCAAGTTTTTTGTTGGACCGGACTGACTGGTCAAAGAGGACCACCTCTGAAGGTGAACCACTTAGACCAGAAAATTTCCACCCAGACCAAAGCTGTCCACTTATTTCTCAACCAAAATTTCTGAAAATTTTGACTTAATTGAAAGCACTCGGAGAATGCCAAAAAAAGTCTAATATAAAAATAATTCCGGGTACAGACTAGACATTGTAGTCCACAGTTATCAAACTTTAGACCTATAGGTCTGGATTTGAGCCTGGCCACCATGTTGTTTCCTTACAGCTGTATGGCAAAATTCTTCAGGGGGTAACCTTCCCTCGGGGGAGGGGGGTGAAAGGAGTATTTTGCAACACTTCTAGGCTCCTGATGCTACAAAACTGGGTTGCCGCTTTTTCCTTTTGGGTGCCACTGGCTGATGGTGCATCTCATAACATTTATTACTGGAGACATGTTTAATCTTACAACTGACAAATCCATTCAAAAACTCACATTTTTAGCTATGTGCTAAATTGTGCTATTTTTTTTTTCTTGCAGGTTTCCTCTCTTGACAAAATAGAGATGTCTTTGAAGAAGAAAACAGCTCCATTGGGATTTATTTTTGTAAGGATACTGACAACCAATTTTCCAATTTTTTCTAACTCTTTTGTTCCAGTTTGCATCCTTACCATCCTTTAATTGTGTGGTTCAGATAAAATTTTATTTCGAGCCAAGCCAAGTTTCTGAACCTGTACAATCTATGGTACTCAGCATATGATTTGTATGAAAAAAACTAACATTTTCTGGTCCCCAGAGAGGAAAAGGTGGGCACCAGTGGCCACCAGGCTCTGTAAGAGCACAGCCCTACCACCCTCGATAGAGGTAATTTGACATGAGAGATTAAAACATTACAAGCTGCAATTACAATAATTTTTATTTGAGTAATAAAATTGGGAGTCTCTAAACACATAAAGAATAATTTGGAGGGGGAGGGGGGGGGGGGTTAACTGAAGGGAATATTTATTATTTTTGTCATTATAAGTAAATACATAATAGTAATAATGACAACAACAACAATAACGACAATGATATATTTTTTTGGAATTCAATTTACACATTGACACATTTTGGCTTTTCAAAGAAGACAGCGGATAGCACGATGTAGCCCCTTTCATCTATTTGTGNGTTAACTGAAGGGAATATTTATTATTTTTGTCATTATAAGTAAATACATAATAGTAATAATGACAACAACAACAATAACGACAATGATATATTTTTTGGAATTCAATTTACACATTGACACATTTTGGCTTTTCAAAGAAGACAGCGGATAGCACGATGTAGCCCCTTTCATCTATTTGTGTTCTCTAGTTGGAGCCATGGTACCCAGCACGATGTAGGATGTTGACAGTACCCGATCAGTGGAAAGTTGCTGCATCTTCAGTGTGTCAAACAAAAATGGGCATGGAAGGTATTAACATTCATTTGATCATTGAAGCAAGTTTTATCACAGGAAACCACAGTTAGTCATTGTCAGTTTTTGTTTTATGTTTAACAGCCAAGGCCCCTGTTATTCTTATTTGTGGTGGAAAGGACATTGGAAAATCAACATTTGCAAGATATTTAACTAACACATTCCTAAATAGGTATGTTTTGCCTACAATATATATTTTTAATGTTTTACGTAATTGAGTGGCACTATTGTGCTAAAATACAGTTGTACATTTGGTATCTAATTGTCCAGGGTATCTTTTTGTCCAGTTTAAACTACAGTGGAACCTCTATTCAGGGGACACCCTCTGGACTAAGGCAAGTGTCCCCCGACTGGTGGTTGGGCGGGTGTTTATCAACGATTTTTGTGGTCAGTCACTTTTTGAGTGCTAAGGTGTCCTCTGAATGGAGGTTAAATCTTGGTTTTTGGGATCCAGAAAAAATGTCCCTTTCCCCTGAATAGAGGAGTCCCTTCAACAGAGCTAACAAATACAAAGAATATGTGAACTTTTTTTCGGAACCAAATTTTGTGTCCCAGGAATGGAGGTGTCCTTTGAATAGAGGTCCCCCAAAGGAGAGGTTTCACTGTAGGAAATATGTAAGTGCCTCTGAACTGGTTCTGTAAGAGTGATTGTCTGGTGAATCCCCCTGATGTTTTTCTTTAACATTGCCACTGCTATGATTTTTTGTCCATGAATATTCCATGATACCGATTAGTCTCCAATGATAAAGGGGCTAACAGTCATAACGTGTCAAGTGAGTCGACATCATTAGCTATCTTTTCACCACTTCTAATTGAGTTAGAACATGCCAGGGAAGCAGCGAGCCATGCGAAAAAATTGCAAAACCGAAAAAGAAGTAATAGGAAGAGAGGAAGTGAAAGCTAACCATTGTAAATACAGTGAAGTATACATGAAATAATTCATTACAGTAAAACCCCACCTTACGGCCACTTTTTTGACTGCCCGGCAAAACGCGCGGCCATACATTTTCTTGTTAAAAAAAAAAAACGTTAATACTGTCACCTGTTAATACAGCCGAATGTTTTTGGCCCATTGGTGACCGTATTAACGGGACCGGCTGAAGAGACAATTCTAAACTAAATTAAAAAAATCTTGTTTTATTCGTAAGGGGAGGGACGCCGAAATATTCGCATTGTTCAGCTGATGGTAAAGAATTAACGATGATGTTTCGCTTGTTTTAGTTTACACGAATTAACCAGTGAAAATAATTAATACTTCAATCTCAAACTGACCCTCTCAAATTGACTTAGCGTTGATGTTGTAAAGAACATATTGATGTTAAATCAAAATGCTAGTAACTTAAAGGGTTATTACTCGTGCTATGTTGATTATGTTTGGGACTTATTTTTTTCTTTTTAGACAGAACGAGCCGTATTTCCTCGAGTGCGACGTTGGCCAGTCTGAATTCACTCCTCCTGGGTTAATATCACTAAACAGAGTGTCTTCTCCCCTGCTAGGTTTGTACATGCAGTAAAAAGGCTTGCAAGTGCTAACTTTTAGCTATGACAAAACGTTCTTTCCTCCTTACTTTGTTTCTCTTCCATTTTTTCTTCAACACGCCACTTGTACATCTCCCACAATGCACCTTATTTGCCCCCCAAAATTTTGCACAACCATTGTTTTTCATTTCTCCTGGGTATTACATCCGTCCCAATGCTTATGCAAAATTTTGGGGGATTTGCAAGTGCCGTATACAGTACATATTATGACAACTTGTTTGTGTTTTGTGTTCGTTTGAATTTTAGGTCCGCCATTCACTCATCTTCGACAACCTGAGAGGTAATAACAATCTCCTTATAAGTAACTTGAAATTTTTTATTCCTGATAAGCTATAAATTCGAGGTTTTCGAAGCTTTTGCCAAAGTCATGTGTTAGCTTAGAATTTTGTACCTCTGTAGTTGCGAACGTTTTTTTTTCATACCACCGAAAACACTCGTGATAATTGTTGTCTTTTGTAGATCTGTATTTTTTGGTGATGTATCCCCAAAGGATAGGCCTGGGTTCTATATTCAGTGTATTTACAATGTGTATCAGACATACGCTGATAAATACAGAAACAAGATTCCATTGATTATCAACACACAGGGATGGGTTAAGGGTAAGTAGTTCAAACAGCAGAGTGCGTTGTCGTTACGTTACGAAGTCAAACGATTTTCACTTTAAGTAATAATGATAATATTTATTATTATGGTTTATTAACAGCATTTCCATAAAAAAGGGGCTCTACATCTGCTAATAAAATATAAATTATATAGTGTATATTCAGCTAGAAAAAAAATACATTAATATATCTGGCCTCGGTTGTTCAAAGGCTGGATAGCGCTATCCACCGGGTAAATCTCTATCCAGTGGATAGTGCAATTAGTCTCCCCAATACTTATCCGCTGGATAGTGATTTATCCGATCGATAGCGCTATCCAACGTTTGAACAACCGGGACCAGGAGCAGAAAATGTGCGTGGTAAAAAAACTAACTAATTAACTAACTAACTACTTAACTGTGGTTAAAAAAGTGTATTTAGAACTATTACATTACTACAATTTACTTCGCTCTTTTAAGATATTGAAGGTCTGTTTGGAAAAAGACCCAAAATTTTTACAAGATTTGGTTGGAGCAATTAGGGAGTTGTGCTAGTTGAACAGCGTTGTTATGATCGGGCAATAGTCAAGAAATTTTTTCTCAAGGTTAAGACAATGTCAGTAATAGTTGCCAGGAAAAAACAGCATGCGGGACCAAAACGCAGATCCTTTCCAATTAGTCATTCAGTCACTAAGTCAGTCACCCCGTCAATCAATTCATCAATTCAGCAATTCACGGTCAAAAAAAACGTATGACACTTTACTCCGATTTTGTCCCCCGCTCCCTCAATTTCCTGCTAGGTACCTGTTTAGCTTAATTCGGTCGCCAATAGCTCTTTCCTTTTTTATCCAAGGAATGGGAGTACCTCTTTTGTTGGATGTGATTCGCGTTGTAAAGCCAACACACATTGTACAGTTCAATTACGCCACCAAAGAAAACGCTAACAAGAATTTACCAAAGATGACAGCTGAACTGTTTGCAAGTACACCGGGATGGGCATTTACTGTTGAAGAGGAAGAGCGACCTGAAAACAACTCCAGGTGGTTAAAACAAATTTCAATGGCTTTGTGTCTTACATTTATTGGTGGAAAAAAGCACCCTAAGTTCGCAAAGCTGTTGATGCGTTTGGCTTTCACGAAAACGAATGTTTTCTAAAACTCATTCGTGTGGACATGCTAATCCTATTGTTCGGTTTGAATTTATACAGAGATGTCAACCTTTGTCCCGAGAACGTCACAGGAAGCGATCTGGATCCTATTGTGATTGAAATCAACTCATATGAATCAAAAAGCTGGCCGAGCTCCGTGTAAGTAACATGTTACCTTTCAGGAACACAGTGATGCAAAAGAGCTAGTATGCATGGTCATAGAACGTTGAAAAACCGTTATATCAATATGCATATTCTCCACACTGTTCTCCATATATTTACCTTTGGTGGATGAGGGGAATTTGTTTAACAATCTTTACCTAGTTTTGTTGATGGTTATCTCCTTTGTTGTCGTGACGCATCCTGGTCTTGTTAATCGGCTTATTAGTACACTGTCCGTAATAATGAGGTTTCCGTAAAGCGGGGTTTAAGTGCATCTAACCAGAGGATCGCAAAATTTATCAACGACGTTTGAAATATGTACTATTTACTGGCTAATAATATATTCATATCTTTTATTTCTTTCTTTTCTTCTAGTTCTAAATTCAAAGCGTCAGATCACCGGACTTTAGCATTGCTGTCGTATTTCAGCAGAACAAAAGCTAACATCAGCCACTGTGAAGGCCGCTCTTCTCTTGCACAGACTTCTCTGCTGTCTTGCGTTCCTTATTCAGTACCGTGGAGCTGTGTGGGAATACACGTTATGCATACAGAGGTACTGTAAAGTGTATAATCTGACAGCGAATATGTTTTAACAACCTTCTTGTGAATAATTTTTGATTGTTTGAGCTCTTGTGTAAATAGAGAGCTTTAGATTCTAAGACGAGTACGACTTCGAGGACGAGATTTCCTCAATGCAAATTAGTCCGCGCGCGTGAACCATGATAGCGTCATTAGGGACTTAAGATCCAACAACGCGACCGCAACGAGAACGTCAAAAAGAAAAAACAAACAATAGTTTTAATAAGCAAAACAACAATTTTGCTCGTGCATCACACTTTTGTGTACATCTCTTTGCCGTTTTGCACGACTACGACGTGAAAATGCCTATTTTCGCGTTTTTTGGAGAAAGTAAAAAAGCAACGACGAAATTTTATTTATCTTTCTGAACTTGGATATGGTCCTTTGGAATTCAACTTCAGGAGCGGTCGCCTACATTTGACAAAGTAAGTGGGTTGGAATACCCGCGATAAAGACCGAAAGAACGCAAATTCATTTTTTAAGCGAAGTTCTCGTTGCCGTCGCGTCGTTGGATCTTAAAGTCCCTATTTTGGCGGGAAAACTTGCTAGCCGTCGTCATTCTACTACGAGTTTTAGCGAGAATGTCGTAATTGCGGAAACAAATTATCAAATGTTATAATAGAAGTTTTATCATTTTGTGATCGAGAGAGGGCTTAACTTCCTTCAATATAGATAACGGTGCTCTCTTTTCTAATGAAAAAAAGCACAATTAAGCTTTCCGGGGTGTCTATTTTGTGATAATAGGCGAAAAAACTTAGGTTAAATCTCGTACTCATAGTCGTTCTCGTCTTTCGAATCTAAAGGTCTCTAATAGACTGGTTTAGCAACAGAACGGGAAACTCAGTAGACAACGGCGCGCGCAAATTAAACAACTGGCTTGACTAATGGCAGAGCGATAAATTGGGCACTGAAAGTGTTTAGTCCTTTCCGCGCGCTTTCCCGTCGTCAACTGACGTTCCCATCCCGTTGCTAAATCGGCCTAATAGCATCTCGTAGACAAGGCATTCAAGAACTCAAACAATCACTGAACGTCCAATCGGACACGATTCGCGCTAAGCTTTTCCATTAAGAAAGCTACATAATAATGAAGCAAGCACAGATGCAAACTAATTTATTCAAACTTAAACTCTTAACAAATTTGAAACTTAAACATTTCTCACTCTTGAAAATGGTGTTCGAAACATCGAAAGGTCGAGTAACGTTCTTAAGTTCAATTTTTCTTGTTAAATTCTTCAAAAAGCAACTGACTATCGGGTCTATCAACATCAATCACCGTCTTAATCTCAAGAAACACACAGAAAAAAAAACGAGCTAATCGTTAGTTATATAAAAAAAATAAACAGATTTCAATAAGCAAAACTTAGAATCCCATTGTTCAATGTAATTTCCACCTCCACAACAAGGTTTTGGTTTACACAATGTTAATGTCAAATTTCATTGTTGTTTTTTATTTCTTGGGGGCAGATTTCGTGGAATGAGATTCTGTACGCCGTTAATGCGAGTGTTGTAGGACTGGCGCGATGCGCTTCAGAAGAGGTAAGAATAGGAGGCTCTGACCCTGTATTTATCTTCTTGAAAACGCCTTACAAATCCTTTCAATAATTATATTCACGGCCATTTTGAGGATTACGCAATATAGTACCACACGTATTTTAATACCTACCATGCTGAGCTTGGGCTGCATGTGACTTATCTAACTTTTCTCTGTTACGGAACTCTCTTTTCTTCTTCTGCAATGTCGAGTCTCCCGTTTTGGGCAATTGCAGAAGTCTGACAAGTGTTTCAAAAAATGTAACGACTTTTGCATTCTCGGGGCTTTACCTGAGATTGACCAGATCTTCGTCCATGGAGGTAAAAAAAAAATTCCAGTCTTTTGAAGCTATCGATTCCAGGATGATCTCCGGCTTGATAAACGACTTGGCTTAAATTCAAACTTTACCTATCTTTATCTATGCTTGAAGCTTAGGGCCTGTTTAAATGGAGGTGGGGGACCCTAGACAGGTGAAGTAACCCGCCTGTCCATATAATTTCTCATATAGTCACCCCACCTATTATGTGATCAAATAAAATGAAAGTCTATATTGACAGGCGGGTTACCCCACCTAAGCGGGTTACCTCATCTACCTTGGGTCCCCCCCCCCCTCCCTGCATCTAAACATGCGCTTAGGCAGGTAGTTGAGGTAACCCGCTTAGGTGGGGTAACCCGCCTATCAATATAGACTTTCATTTTATTTGATCACTTTAACATGAGAGGTGGGGTGACACGCCACATGTTACCTCACCTATCTGGGGTCCCACACCTCTATCTAAACAGGCCGTGAATTGAGAAAGTAAGTTACCTTTTTCTTTCAGATGTATCGCCGAGGAGATTGCAGTACGCCTTGGTGCTTTATGCGGAGTCCCATTACAGAATGTATCGGTTTGGGTAATTATCTTTTTCAGATTATATAAGATTCCTCTTTGACGCAGTATACCTTCTGATTTTGCTTTTAATTATTCATCTATTTGTTTTTTTTTTTTGTCGAAAGAAGTTCGTCACCGAGCTGCGCATGCTCGACAGCGGTAGCCTAACTATTCTCAACCCAGCACTTATAACAGCGCCTATTACCTATGCTTCTGACTCCGCAGTCATGCGCATGAGAGCTCTGGGTCGAGTTTGCGAGGTCAAGGCTCATGGACAGTCCTGAGGAAAATTTTTATGGAGTTAAATATTACCCTTCGTTTAGAATTTTACTTTTTAGAGAGAGGGTTTGCTCTTCGTCATATTGTGCCTGTTTCCATATTACGTATTTCCCTGAATTACTGTACATTTACGAAGGAATATGTGATCTGCAATGTCCGCTCTCGTTTTCAAGAGGTTTTAACTTTTAAGGGTTGCGACTGGGGAGATTTCGGTGTTTTGGATAGGTGCCGGGTCTCATATTTGCTAATACGTGTGTGTTCGCAGGCTACATATTTGCGAGGGTTACTTGTCATTTCGCCCCCGGTTACTTAGTCACCTATTTTCGAGTCATTTAGCGCACTTCAAATGTGATATTCCTCGTTCTATAAGCCATAAAGCAAAACAAGCGCACTTCAAACTGCAATATTCCTCGTTCTTTAAGCCATAAACCAAACAAGTACTCTTCAAATATAATATTCCTCGTTCTAGAATAGGAGGGTAAGTAACCGGGGTGAAAAGACTCGGGGGCGAGATGACAGGTAACCTTTGCGAGAGGTGGTTGCACATGGAGGTGCTCGACTGTATTTTTTTTTTAGTAATTTGGCAGTTCAGGATTCTGTGTATTGGCTCTCTTTGGCGAAAACATTCATTTCTGTTTTATCTGTAATAATCAACCGTTTCTCCGTCGTAGGAATTGTACGGAACATTGATCCTGTTGAGAAACTGCTCTTTGTGTTAACACCCCTCGGGCTGGATGATCTTAAACAGGTTAACACCTTACTTAAAGGAAACTTAGAAATTCCAGCAGCCTTACTGTTATCGGTGAGTAGAAGAGAATGACTTTGAATGATTTGCGGCGTAGCTACAGCAACAACATTTCCCTTTTTAGGGTTCTCAGACTGAAAAAAAAATAAATAAATAAATAACTCTTATTCTCATTCGATGCAAATTGTTCTTCCTTTTTATTGGCCGAAAGCCCAACACGTGACCTGTAAACAAGGGTCGGGTCATGCGCAATGCCGTCTAACTGTGTTTGGCTGTAAATATTCTGCTCATGCGTAAACGAAACCACGCTTTTCTCCTTCTTGCGATATCTCTTGCGTGAAAAATGGCAGATCGCTTCTCTTCCCGAAGATATTCATTAGTTGCGAAAGATAAAACAATTATTGATCTCGGTTATCGCTAAATATCGTGATTTGTCAGTGTCTCGCAGATCAGTTATTTTCCTCAGCCTTCGGCTTCGCCAATTAATCGATCTGCTCGTTTCTGACAAATCATGATATTTTGCTCAACCTCGCCCAATAATTTTAAATTATTTTTCAATGCAAAAAGCTGCTGATCATCGACGATATCAACGTTTTTCAAAGATTTTACAAAAAACAAAACAAAAAAAAAACATCTGTAAAGGTTCTAAAACTGGCGAAGACTTGGTGATTTCTTTGAGAATATTCTACGCAGAAGTAAGGAATTTGTGAACTTGGTTTAATACAGTTAAACCCCGCTTTACGGATACCCGCTTAATACGTAGTCCTCATTATTACGGACAGTTTGCTTTGTTCCTGGGGAAAGAAAGCCCCTTACATTTCTCTAAATTTAACCCACTTGATACGGACACCCCGTGAATACGGACACTTTCTATACCCCCCCCGCCCCACACACACACACCTCCTTCCCCCTTCAGTGTCCGTATTCCATGTGACAGGGTTTGAATGTATTTTTCATGAACAGTCGACGGTTATTGAATCAGGCTTTGTTCTAATTAAGGTATCCTCCAACCTCAACCTTTAGCTTAGGCAGATATACCCCCTCGATTTGCATAATTCCCCTTCGGCCTCATAAGTTTTACTCAGCCTCAGCCATTAGTCGTTTATTATGTTACTTTTCTTTTGTTTTTCTTTTGTTTTTCTTGTTTAGACAAAGCAAAGCAATGCTCCTTACATTTCCACTGAGTTTTCATATGACCTGCGGGGAGCTGGAGCGAGGAAGGTTCGCTACAACTTGATGAGGAGGCAGAATGCGTGTTAATAATAATAATACAGGGAATTAATGCAACAAAATAGTTTTCTGGGAAACTGTCCACTTACCCCTGGCCTCCCCTGAAGCCAGATTTTTCCCTAAGTGAAAAATGAGTGTTAATGTTGCCTTAGGGGAGGGATAGGTGGGCAGTTGCCCGGAAACGTACACTGATCCGAATTAATTATGTACATAATAGGAAGCGAAATAAATGAATAAATTGACTCTTCTGTTGAAATTGGGGTCTTGATTAGTACGGGTTTGGGTAGCCTGTGAATCCCCCCCCCCCCCTCGGTTTTCCAGGTTACGGCGGGAAGCGACGAGTTGACTGTATTCGCAGGGTAAAACATACGGGGTTAATGTTGTAAGGCTTACTGCGGGCCATAGAGACCAACACGCCAGAACCTTTCCGTAACTAATCGAATTTCCCCCCTTCCTTTTAACAGCAACCCCTTTTAGCTAAAAATAGTTTTAAAACGCCCGATTAAAATAAGCGCCTTCAAATCTCACTAGCATCATAAATGTTAAACATAAATTTTCTTCCCTCTCCGGCTTTCTCGCTCCTAGCTGGCTTGTTAATTTCTCTTTTCTTTTTGCTGTGCTGCCCTGATTTTCGAGCTTATCGTTGGCCAAAAAAAAAACAAAAACAAACCTGCTCTTTGGCTCTTTTTTCACTCTTATGGGCTCAAATAGCTGCAAATTTCAAAAAATCGGCTATACTCTCTTGGCTGAAAATAGTGACAATGCAATTTGTAAGGTCAAAACAGAGGAAATAAGCACAGCCTTGAAACCAGCGCCAGCTTGTCCTTTTTAGAGGGCATATTCGACTTCAGCTTACAAGCTAAGTCATCCACTAAATACAGTAATTTACGTTGGCCCGGCGGTTTTGGTGATTGGTAGTATCTGTGATAAGACACGCTTCTCCACTCCCCAGCCCCAGCCCCCACATCTACCCTCCCCCAAGAAAAGTTGAACATGATTTAAAGACCTAGAGAAGAGAAATTGAGAGGGGCCACGCAGGGATTTGTGTTTCTTCTCACAGGCATGTTCTAGTCAGACGGCCTCTTGGTTCAGCATTAGCTTCAAATTGTGACAATGCTATTTTGAGGCCAAAAAAGGACAAGGAAAATAAGCACACCCATAAAACAAACGCTTCCCTCCCCAAGTCCTTTTCAGAGAGCTGAATAAGTGCCCGCCCCGGGCGCTAATTCGAGCGTTAAAACTGAACCATCACATTACAGTTGATACTATTCGAGCAAGGCGGTTTTGATAGTATACCGTAAAGTTCCGAAAGTAACGACCCTCGCTACTTTCGGATTTATCATCCTCTGCTATCCGATAGCCTCCGAAAGTATACGTAGCGGCTACTTTCGGAGGCTCTCTAAGGAAAATTATATATCTTTTAAGGTCTCTACTTTCGTAAGGTCGTTATTTTCAGGGGGATCGCTACTCTCGGGATTTGCTAACACCTGTGACATTTTATCGCTCGTTTCGGAGGTAGGCCTTACTGAGTTGGATTCCACAACTTTCGATGGTCTTCGAGGGGTCGTTATGCTATGTGAAAAATTTGTCGAGGACTTCCGAAGACTCACTACGACATCCCTCCGAACATCCGCCGATTTTGAAAGGTAGCGTTGGTACCCAGTCCCCATCTTCTGTTGGTTTCAGTGTCGGTTTCGGTGAGCTTTCAAAGTTCGATCTGATGGTGGAATCGAAAATGATGCTGTTTACATTACTTTGCCTTTTGTCCACTGTTAGGCTTTCTCATAGCGACCCAGGCTATTCGATGAATGGTACAGTGTACTATACCGAAGGGTAAGACTCTTTAGAATGAAGATATACTGTACTTAGCGTTTCACGCGGCCACCAGGAAGTTCGTGCTTTGCAGAGATAAGCTATATGATCTATTATATTTCTGCAAGCTTAAATTGAGAATCGAGTTTCTATGTAATCGTTTGTCTTATTTTTTTTGTACTTTAACTTCAGGATATCTGGTCATTTTTGTAAATCTATGAACTAATACCAAATACTTGTAGAAACTAAGAAGCTTTATGTGCCAAACGGAAATGTGTATGTAAAAGCCAGCCCTGTTTAGGCAGTGGTGAATCTTAGTTAAGAAGCAAGGCCCGGCCTGGAGTGGCCTTTGGCGTGAAAATAAGTTGAGGGTTCCAGACAACCAAGGGGCCTAGATCCTCAAAAGGCCAAGTATTCAAAGACTATCTGGATTATGTAACCCCTCATCTTAAATTAAAATTCTGACAATTAATGTGACATGGCCTTAAAACAGCGACAGAAATTAGATGAAACAGTGAGAAACGACATAAAGATGGGCTAAATAATGACGCGGACATGGCCTACTCCTCAAAACGTGAAACAACCATACCTGTATTTGAAATTTAGACTTAAAGGGACAGTCCCGCATACTCCCCCTCCCCCTCCCCCTAAGATCCTATCCAGTTGCCTCATGACAGACAGGGTATACCCTGTCTGCTTGTTGGATAACCCCATCAAAGGGTCAATGTTTTGAGTGGAGGATGTAGATCCCGCTGGTGTGATCAACCTTCACACACTACAACACATCATTCACATCATGGTTTGGGTGGGTACAGTAAGCTCAAAATGGACTGAGAGCGGCTGCCAGTGGCGCCTTTGTATGCTGATGTCCGAGCTTACTGTTCTCATGTTAATATATATGTTCACATGTTATTGTAAAGGAGGCATGTCTGTTGTCCTCTCATCCTTGACTCCTTCGTTCCTTCTTCTCAAATGGCTTTATATTTTAAACCCGTGATCCTCCTCTCCTTACAAAGTTTACAAGGTAGTTATTAAGCTATAAACATCATTATATGTAGTGCTGCGTAGTAGTTGAGTTCCTTAAGAATATCCAGTTGTTGACTTCTTGCCTATCGCACTCCTGATATAATAACAATAATTTATTGTTGCCCAACAGTCTTGGATTCTGGTGGGATTCTGAATTCCAATCGTTATTGGGGTTCCAGATTTCAAAACCTAGGATTTTGGATTCCATAAGCAAAATTTTCCCAGATTCCAGAATCCAAATTCCCTTACATGAAGTGAACAACTGGGGTGATTTCCAAATCAATTGCCTCAACTGCCCACAAAAAAATTTAGCTGGGAATTTAATTTGAGAAGAATCTTTTCAATGATGATATTTTGATTGGCTTCAATTGGTGCTTAAGTGTGTACTGATTTCTGCTAAAATTATTATATCTTTTAAAATTTAATATATATCTTTTAATTTTGATAACTATCATTATACACTTTTTTTGTTCTTTCCTTTTTTTTTTGCAGAAAATATCACATAGAGTTTGGAGTTTTGGACAAAGAAAAAGGAGTTGCCTATGGTATTTATGTTGACAACATAAATTCCACAGGGTATGAATAAGTACGGTGTTGCCTGGATTTAAGTTCGAAATAGTTATTTAAATGAGTACTGTACTGTGCTGGGTGACACACAGTAACAATAATTTTCTTCACACAACATTAAACTACTCGGCATAACATAATCTATGATGTCCTTTGTGGACTTTATATTTGCTTGTTATTTCGCTGATAAATTTTTACAAGGGAAATAGTTTTCTTTTATTTATTTGATATTAATTATTTGTTAAGCACTTTGAAATGTATGTCAATAGTGCACACCTACTGTAGGTAAATTGTATGCAGGGCTGAAAAATGTCCTCTCCTGTGATCTGAGGGTGAGGGCTGGGGGGGGGGGATGTGTAGCAATCATTAGCAATAGACAGATCTTTGGGAAAAATAATGAATTATATCTAGTGAAAGTGAAAGGTGTACATACTCTCTCTATTTTGAAGTTGGGGGGGGGGGGCGGTGTTTGTTCATGGTTTTCTGGCAGACAGGCAGTTCAAATAGAGGGAAAAGATTTAAAAAACTAAAAAATGGACAGACCCATTGAAAAATTATCAGGATGTAAAAGGTTACGATGTAACTCTAAGTTTTTCTTGCTTAATTTTTTTGTATACCCTAATGGTAAAGATGGGGTGAGCTGGACATTGTGTCAGGTACAGGAGAAACCAGTTACAGTGACACAACCATCATGTATGCTGCTGGTTATCTTGAGGGAGCCTTGACTGCTAAGTGAGTACCAATAAATTTTTCTGCATAGAGCTCTATGTCTGTGTGCTGCAAGCTGGTGCATGTGACAGTTAAGCTAAAAACTTAAGTTTCTCAGCTGTCACCTTCAGGGTGTAGAGAAGGTCAGTTTTACAGCTTGCCATTAGACTTCAGGCATGTACTTGAATGTACTATACCAAGAGTCATTTTCACTAGGGCAGAATTTTTTTCGATGAGCAGGATTGGTTACATGTTCTGTATAATTTGAATTCCCCCCAAAACTTCACCTGCTCACTAGGCATAAGTTAAGAACAGAATTCACTATCGTGATAGCTAAATCTACTTGCCCTGGGCTTTTGGACATGTCTCTCCCTGCAAGCTGCGTCTTTTGTCCTGCCATGTCATGTTGCATGTCAGCTGCTATAGCAGCAATGGTGCTTGTTTTATTCCATTCTGTGCTCCATATCAATCTCATTGCTGTCCTTATACATGACTGTGTATACACTATACCACCCTCAGCATTATTGTTGCATTATCCACTCCCCCCTTGCTCAATGTTGTAGTAAGAATACATGCAGTTTTCGAAAGTGAAGCCTCAAGGTAAAGGTGTTGTTTGATCATGCACCTTGTACAGTACACCAAATTATAATTCTAAAATAATAATTAACTGTCTCTATATTTATTGTTACAAATGTAGTTTGACCTTAATTTGTCTGGGGAGAGGGAAGGGCTGTTTTTTCCTTGGGGATCGGGAGGGTGTCAGTTTTTGTCAATGGTTGCAAAGTGGATTTGTTTTGTTTACATAACTTCTGAGAAAATATGATGCACACACCAAAGAGAATGTTTGCAAGAATGTTAATCATCTGCACTAATTAAAAGGAGAAACCAAATTGCATAACTTTGTGCTGCACAGCACTTTCTAAAAAAAGGTCAGATTTTCAAGGGGACATTCTTGCCCAGATCTAGAGTCCTTCATTAATGGAAGTCTGACCTCAGAGATTTCCAGAAGGACTGTGTAATTATGTATGCTTCACTTATACCAGTGGCGGATCCAGGGGAGGGGCCCAGGCCCCCCTCTCCATATTTTTGGACCAAACTGAGGCCCAAAGGGCCCAAAACAATTTGGGGGGTGGGGGAGACCGCCTCCTCCCCCCTTATGTAAGGTCTGGATGACCTCCCCCCCCTTATCTCAAGGTCTGAATCCAGCACTGCTTACACCTGTATTACATGTATTGTAAATTAATTACACCCTGTTACCCAGGATTCCAGTCTAATGTGGCTATTTCTTTTGTTATAACTATACAGGAGGATAAATGAAAACTATGTTAACATCCATTACGAATTGTTCAGACAGTCTTCAGAATCATTCATGGAAAAGGTGAAAAATTGGTTTGACAAGCAGGTACGTAATAAATGATGATTTTTCTTTTCCGTGATCAGTAATCTACATCATTTACAGGCTCTAGCTTAAAGTGTAGGTGGCAGAGATACGGACAAAATGTGAAGGAAGATTTTTAATAATCACAACATTTTAAGTGCAACTTTCATGATCATGAGGTTGAGCATTATATTCTCGTCAACATTTCTCTTTTTTTTATTTAGAAATATGTAGGCAATTAGACAAATAAGAGACTTAATTCTCATACGTCAAATTCAAAAGTACAGTCATGTAACTATTTTACCAAGCATCAGGCAGCATGCAAAGAAAGTAGTGTCCGATAGACGGGGCTAGTGGATATTTTTATCGAGCTAGTGAATTCTGTTCTTAACTTGCTCAACGGGCAAGTGAAGTTTTTTGAGGAATTCAAAGTACAGAAGAACTGTGAAATATTTTAACCGCGGCAGTGTTAGCTCAGTCGGTAGAGCGTGTTGACTGCAGAGCGGGAGGTCGCGGGTTCGATTCCTGGGGCCGGACCAATGCTCAGGGTCTTAAAATAACCGAGAAATGAAGGTACTCCCTTTGCACTGCAACAGGCTAGACCTTCGCGTGGCTCGGATGACCACGTAAAATGGCGGTCCCGTCTCCAGTTGGAGACGTAAAATCTAGTGTCCCCAATTAGTACTTTCGTGCTAAATACATTGACACTCAAAGTGCTTTTTTTTTTTTTTTCCTTTCCACCACTTCATCCTCCTCTCCAATTCTGGTCTCCCTTACCCCCATATAATGAATACCTGATATTGATATTTCCATAATTCTCTCTCCAAACCTCTCAGCTGCAGCGGGTGATAGGAAGCAGCTGTATCAATCCCCAGGCTACCCTCTCCTTCTTATTTTTAATTCTCGCTTCCCCTAATTAAATTTTAAAGACAGGCGATATTCTCTCAGGTTAGTACAACTGGTGTTTCAACATCAATGGCACACTGCATGCCCTTTGTGGCAGTTTATACTCTGCAACACTTGTCTTTGATCAGTGCTGTAAGCTCAATTTTTTTCAAAGTTGGCTTTTGGCAACTTAAAATTATAAAATGGTCGCCAGAAGCCCTAGGATTTCACTGTACGTACGTGCAGGATTTATTTCTGATTACCGGGCATGTAGTTTTTTTAAGACCCTTTCAGGCTGTCGGGCATATAGCCGAATAAAATGTAACGCCCTTTTCGTAACAAGACCTGATGTGGTTGGCAGAGTCGAGAACATCCGTTTATGTCTCTAGTACGAAACGAGTTGAAAAAAATACGACATACCGCTCAATTACTAGCTAACTCACATTAGCATAATAAAGAAGGGAGTCCCAAGGAATCGAAATCGCTCTATGTGAAAAGAGGTAACAGGGCAAGACGTACTCCGCACAAACCAACATGAGAGAACAAACCCTTACGGAAATGAAGCGGGAAGACAAAACTAACACTTTAAAACGGTCTAAACGTACAGATCAAACCTATAAAAATGAGAACTAACGCCACAAAAACAAACTCTAAACGTAGAAAAGAACAAACAAGACGAACACACCTATAGAGTCAATGCGCCGTGTGAATCAACTAACGTGTGGAAAAAACGGGTGGGATTACGGCTCATACTGAAACGGGAAAACGCGGTCCCTGATGAAACCAAATATGGTCAGTTAGCTGACAGGTCACGAACGAAAAGGAATAACAAGACGAGCTAAAAACAACTTAAACGGACGGAAAAGACGTGAGATGGCTAAAAGAATATTGACCATACGACTGACTTATAAGAAAAATCGTGACGATAACTGTGATCCTCGGTTATCTCCTTCGCGTTAATGGCACTGAGATTGTGGACGCGACTTAATTAGATTGATCGCAATCACCACCCCGCGATCGTGATTACTGCACCAGGATCGAGAGCATAGTATTTGGAGATCGCCGGATGTGACTTTACTAAATCTCGCCGCGATCGCGATCACCACGCCGCGATAAGTACAATGCCGCTGCGATCGCGATTTCATCGCCAGGATCGCGATCATCGCGCTGAGATCGCTATAACTTCGCCGCGAGCGCGATTTGTTTTAATTGCATCGCGATCGCTGATATCGCGCCGCGATTCGCGATCACCGCGTCGCTATCAGTGATAATTTTTTACAAGGGTACATCTACAGCCCTTGAAAAAAATTTAAAAAAGATTCCAATATTTTTTAAATTCTTCTGGTACAAGGTTTTTGTCTACTGAAAATTAAAATTACTCAATTTCCTGGAGGATTCTGTCTTAAAATCTGTGGACAGAACGTTAACCCTATTCTGTTAACTTTCAAGGGAATTATACTGTTTATTTCAAGGGATTTTACAAAGAGAAAATTTGATCGTAAATCTAATTCTTCGACCTCTACTAGTCCTGGGTGAAAACTCTATCACAGATTTAACAGATTCCAGGTTAAAAAGGTTTAACGGTTTTCAGGCTTGTTTATCGTGGAAAGTGCACTTAGCTTAAAATCCAGTTAGTTAACAGGCACTCCA
>CALNXI010002510.1:0-44566 GCA_942486025.1 Porites evermanni | reverse complement strand
AACCCTATTCTGTTAACTTTCAAGGGAATTATACTGTTTATTTCAAGGGATTTTACAAAGAGAAAATTTGATCGTAAATCTAATTCTTCGACCTCTACTAGTCCTGGGTGAAAACTCTATCACAGATTTAACAGATTCCAGGTTAAAAAGGTTTAACGGTTTTCAGGCTTGTTTATCGTGGAAAGTGCACTTAGCTTAAAATCCAGTTAGTTAACAGGCACTCCAGTCAAATAGTTGGAAACAGATATTAATTATTTGTTTCTGAGTATTCAAATACAACATAACAGGACTAAAAACCCCAACTGGCAGGAGGCAACCAGGTGCCTATTAATAGCGTGGCCGAGGATTAAACCTCAGGACGACCGAGAACACATCCAGTAAGTGGCCAGAGCGGGACTCGGATCTGGGACCGTCGGATTGCGAGTCCGAGGCGCTGACCACTCGGCCACACTGCCTCCTAGAATAAGAATGGCTCTCTTTAATTTCTTTGATTTCTTCTCATTCCTAGGAGGAATGGATGAGAAGTAAAATTAAAAGTGAATCAAACAGTAGCTCAATGTGGAAACAGATGGGGAACATAGTGTCCCAGTATGATGGTATGTAAATGTAATGCAATATCTCACTTTAGGGACTGTAAAGGTAGCTTTTTTGGCCAGCTCCTACAATTTGGTTTGAAATGTATCCACTATCTTCATATGTTGGATAAATGCAGAACATCACGTTCTTGAGAATCATTTTGTAATTATAGCAATATTTTAAGTTTAAGTTATTGTCATGCAGGGAGTTGTTATCAATCGCAATTGAGTTTGACTTTCCGTTATTCAGGGCTGATTGCTGGTTATACAGATTATCCAGCTACAGAGAAGGTACTTACAGTTGTTTGATGAAGTGACTTTAATAATAATAATAATTTACATTTATATAGCGCAAACCTCTATATGAATATATTCGGTTATTTACTTTGTAAATAAGAAAAAAATACATAATACAGTTGAATCTCCTACAATGTATAAGGAACCAATATGTTTTGGATAGGTGCGTGGTAACTAAATACCAGGGGTAACATTGCACATGGAGGGCCCATTGAAATGCAGCATTTTTTAGTAACACCGTAGAACCTCAATAACTCAATCTCGGATAAATCGTATTCTCTGCTAACTCGAACTAAATTTCTTTTCCCTTGATCAAAATTTCACTGAATTCCCTGCTAACTTGAGCTGTTTTTCATTTCCCTTTTGAGTTTGAGTTACCAGGGTTTTACAGTAAGTCCTTTGCAGCCAGTCTGACCCACATGGTGCCTAACCGCTACATAGGAGATCAGCAAGAGACAAAAAATAACCTTATTTTGCTCTTCAGTATGGTGGTTTTTACCAGCCTGATGACTAGTTGCAAAGCCAGGGGCCTATAGTTATTATAGCCTAAGAGTACACTGTATTACTGAATTTCACTGTCGTGGTAATTAATTTATTTTTTCACAAATGATTCTTCTTACTTGTTTTTATTAAAGGCACTCGGCAAGTTTGCTTTTCAAATATTGAATGGTGTGGGTGATTATATCACTCTTCAGGGTGTACTCAACCCCCAAACACTGCCTGATTGGAGTAAAATGTCTGACAGTGAGATTTTAACCAAGGTGGGTTAATCTTGAGAATATGAGTTCGTAGGAATTATAGAAATTTCTTTTGTTTTCTCGAGAAATTGAGGCACTTTCAGATGGCACCCTGTCTGAATGGTCAGTGCGACAGACCCTTAACCTCTGGCAGGCCTGGGTTCCAGTCCACCAGCTGGGTTTTTTATTGTTTATCTTTAGTCCACATCCTTGATCATTCTTGTAAGTTATAGGCAATTCAACTGGTTGCCTCCTGCTTGTTGGGGTTTTTATCCTTGGCCTGGTTGTGTCGTTGGATTATGGTATTTTTGGATTCATCACTATCCAGTGCTTGAGAAACCAATTGTATTATCCGGTGCATATCGATGTATCCAGTGTAAGCCATTATCCTCCTTTTGAACAACCTGGGGGGTACTTTTGTATTACATGTTTGAATTATTTGTCAAGCTCAACTTGAATTAGCTTTAATGACTAGTAAAAACGCTTATGAGCACACTCATTGTTCTTGTAACGTACTTTAAACCCCTGCCTGTAGTTGAATAATATTAATTTGAACAAGCAAACACAAGAAAAAATATGGCATCAAATGATATCATAATTTGATCTATTTATTGCGGGCGACAAGAGGAGCCCGCAATCCTAATCTTCAGGTTGTTATTATGCGTGCGTCGTCCGTGTGTAGCCAGCATTCATTTGGACTTCGACTAAGAATGAATGGAATGCAAAGAATGCAATTTGATCATTCGCCTTTGGACCTTGATCACTCGTAATCTGATCACGTGTGTTTTGACCATCTATCACGTGAACCTTGCGCAAAGCAAAGCATTGGAGCAAAAGCGTTTTGCCTTGGATCGTTGTCGCCCGCACTCCAAAACCTTTGATTATTACTAGTTTATAAATTATTTGTTTATTTATTTATTTATTTTCAACTTTAGTTGGGAAGAATGGGCCACTGCTCTGCTTTAATAAAAGTTCGTCCAGGGTACGAAGATATATTTGCAGGTCATTCAAGGTAAGGGAACTCAGTTATTACACAATAGTTTTATTGTTTCAGTCTAACTAAAAGTTTGGTGTATACGTTGTGGTTCAAGTTTACCCTTGGATTAATTTTTATTTGCTTTTGGTTTTGGGTATGGTATTGTATGATAATGAGTTTGAAACAAAAGAAAGTAAAAATTAAAAAATTAGCAGCTTTGTGTGAAGAAGACCCCGTCCCCCAGTTCAACTTTTCTTCCCACAAACAATTGGGGATGAGGCGTTCTTTCAAAGACACAACAACATTGCTCTCCAAGTATGCAAGATTGTCCAGGATTGTAGTGACTTAACTTTGAGTATACGCCACTTCCACATTCCCCATAATACACCTTATTATATGGAGGAGAGTGTTTTACTGGGAACTAAACCACTCGTAGATTCCATACGCCACTTAATCCGGGACCCGAGTGGCGTATTTTCCGTATGTCACCTTTGTGAGTGTCGTATCGTTCAATGACGTCACGATTCCCGCCTTTTGCTTTTGTTGAATTGGTTTCTCCATATAATAAAAAGAACATTACACGTTGGCTCGAAGATATGAATTTTATGTTCTCGTGGCAAGAACAATATCTCACTCGTTCGCTTCGCTCACTCGTGAGATATTGTTCTTGCCACTCGAACATAAAATTCATATCTTCTCGCCACCGTGTAATATCCTCTATATATTTTCCCGCCAAAGATTTGGATAAGCACTGATTTTAATTTCTCTTGGGACGGCTTTAATACCCAGGGGAAATGAAAAACAAAGGTTGTGTAAAATGTTTTTTTTCTTTTTTCTTTTTCTTTTTTCTTTTGTGGGGAGGGGGAGGGGGAGGGGCAAATAAGATGCATTATGGGGAATGTGGAAGTGGCGTATTGGCCAACGTCCCAGCAATCTAGCGCGCAACCTGCCTCTGGCCACTCTGCAACCAACTTTGATGTTACATTTCAGCTGGTTTGCATATGCTGCGGTGATGAGGATATATAAACATTACTTCTTCAACCTGAAGGATCCAAGTACAGGTCTGTTTAAAAACCAGTTCTCCTTCTTTGCGGAATCAACACTTTTTTTCCCGCTGGACATGCCTCCTTTTGTTTACGTCATCGCCAACTTCTATGAAATGCTTCAATTGTTATTAGTAGTAGTAATAACCAAAGGTTACGGAGTGCGGGCGACGACGATCGAAGGTCAAAACGCTTTTGCTCCAGTGCTGTGCTTTGCGTAAGTTTCACATGACAGATGGTCAAAACACGCGTGATTAGCTTACGAGCGATAGAAAGTCCAAACACGAGTGATCAAATTACATTCTTTGCATTCCTTTCATTCTTAGTGAAGTCCAAACGAATGCTGGCTACATACATGCGTAACAACAGCCTGGGCCCAGTTGTTCGAAGGCTGATTAGTGCTTAACTCGGGTTTCTTTTCCTTGTGTTTAAAAGCATTTTCTCGGATAATTTTCTCTATTATTTTTAGAGTTTTCAGTCATCAACTTGTAGACAAAAAGAATTAAAGCTGAAATGCTTTTAAGCTTTCAAATCTGAATTCAAATCTCGCACTAACCCTGGGTTATCTTAACCGAGCTTTGAACAACTCGGCCCTGGAGATTAGGATTGCGGGCTCCTCTTGTCGACCGCAATGATTAGTATTATTATTGGCGGCTATCGTTTGTTATGAATTTTTATAACCACGTGTTACAAGCCCGATTTTTGGAGTTGGGGGGAGGGGGGTGGGGGAGATGTACACAGGCTACGCATCACAAGCCAACTCTCTTTTACCCCAAAAGCTACAAATTCTGGTTTTGTTTTAAAAATTATTTTTTCAAAAAAACCTTTTGCCATACTGTACCTAAACGCAACGCGCGCATTTACTGAGGTGTCATGATGTGATACCTACATTTGGGTGTTTTACAGTATCACTATTATTGCGTAAAAATCGTTGAACATGTTCAAATAACTAAATAAACAAAATTAATTTATAGAATTAAGGCCTGTTTTCCATGAATGCCGTGTTCGAGCTAGAAGTTAACAGTTTCCGAAAGCTAGTCAAAGATTTTGCTTGTCTTACATCAGAAGGCAGATTGTTCCACAGAACAGCCCTGCTGTAGCAGAAGCTATTCGTATAGTAATTGGTTCGTAACAAGGGAACAGCAAGCTTATTTTCAGAATCTGTAGGGTTGTAGGAATTAAACATATCACTGCGTAGTATGGATTTTGAAGACATGAAATCAAGTCTAAGGCAATTCAAAGATTTATACACCTTTAGGATTTTTCCACGTGCAGCGTTGTTTCTAAAAAGTAAACGTTTAACAGGTGCTAAGCGGATGTCCTTTTCGAGTTATGCTGGCTATTTGGTATCATTGGATGACTTTTACATAATGGACAGGTATGAGCATGTTACTGTCTCGTTGCTATGGAGATGAAGTACGTTTAGCACCACGTTATGCATGATTCAATTTGACCTGTAACCATCCCCCCGGGAAACCCCTGGGACAAGTCCTGCCCTTCGGGCCCGGGGGTGGGGATTTGTTTCAAGCGGTCCTGTCCCAGGGGTAAGGGGGTAGGGCAAATCAAAGATACCTTCTCTTTGCGCGGTTTTCACGGAATCGCGACCCCAGTGCTCACACTTCTGACTCCCGCGTAAGTTGTCTTCCTCCCTGGCCATCATGCGCAGAAGAGCTCTGTGGTCGAGAGTGGGTTTGCACGATGGCTACAGACCTCATCGCCTAACATCCAACAATGTTGGGAACTATTGGCTAACAATGTTGCGTCCGTTTGTACGTAGCTTAATCAGACGCAACATCTCCCAACATTGTTGCCCCAACAATGTTGGGAGTTGGTGCGTCCGTGTTGGCAGTGGTGTGCAAACGGATGCGGCAACTCCTAGCAACACGCAACAGCATGTAACAGGATGTGCAAACGGACGCAACATGTAACATCCAACAATGTTGGGAGTTGTTGGCCAACAAAGATGCGTCCGTTTGCACGGGGCTTAACAAGTATATTGGAACTGAAGTAGATTTTACCTTAATTAGTCTAACCTTTGTCTCTTATTAGTGGCTTGATCATGCTACAAACAACAAACAACTTGTTTAACACGTCTTTGCTGAAATACGTCTCAACTGAATCTCTCCTGGCTTGGCACAGAGTGCGCCTCTCTAACTTGATGGCACGCGGTGGCAAAGAATGGGCAGAGATTTACACGCAGTATAACTCAGGTAAAGAGGGACGCAGGGAGGGAGGGAGGAAATAAAAGAAGGAGACAGGTAAGTAGGGAGTGGTAAGGAGGAAATGTAGCATTTTTTGTCTGTAGAAATACAGGTGTAGTCGATGGATGGGTTGACCCTTTGACTCGCAGAGGGAACAACGAAGTCTTGTAAGGCAGTTCTGCATTTTACGTCTGCGTGCGAAATCCTGCGGTGTGAATATTTAAATTCTAAAACCTCTTTGGCATTACATTCACGTTGTACTATTAGTTGAAATATAAGTTAAATTTGGTGCATATTAAAAACTGATTTCATCATTACTGTTTGCTTGCTGTTATAAGCTAGGAGAAAGATGCCTTTTTACTTTCACTGAAATGTCCTACATGTATATAATTACCTTAGTCAGGAAAAGTAGCTCGGGCAATTGGTGAATGGAAATTGGGAAACTCCTTGCAATAATTTGTTTGAGTGACAACTGAACAATAGCTTACCAGTGCGCAATTCGCAATACCCTAAGCAACCTTCATCGAATCAGTTGTATTGGCAGCGATGTCTCTAATAGAGCTTTTTACCGTTACGGTGGCCATGGATCATGAATCAATTAGGTTTAAGGAGTATTATGGGATGCCCATGGGGGAATGAGCACGATCCGATATACTCGCTCAGTATTTACGCGCGCTTTTTAGGCCAATGTTTCTTTAAGTTTTCTTAGAAAAAGATTGTAATGGGAAAAAAAAGATCGTTGTGCCTCGTTTGGATGTAGTTATGATCGCCTTTTTCCCGAGAAATATACAGTGAAGTTCTCTTTTTGCCCGGAAAGCGCACATAAACTCTTTAAATCTAATAAATTCAATATGGCGGCCGTATCGGTAAAAAGTCTATTATGTATGTTTTGTTTCCTTTTGTTTGATCATCAGGGACTTACAACAATCAATACATGCTTCTCGACCTTAAGAAGGTGCAGTTAAAGAAATCTCTCCTCACAGGGGCTCTGTGGGTGGTGGAACAGATACCAGGGTAGGTTTTAACAATGATTAAAAAGACATAGCAGTTTGCTGTTGAGTAGCTAGCGCACAGATGTTGTTCTTTTCGAAAATCGACAGCACGCGAGCGCACGGGAGCGAGAACGAGAGCAGAGTCCAAGATCACGAGCTGTTTTCACTTTTGTCTGTTGAAATGAGTTAGGTCAAAAAACACCCTAAACTATAAAGGAAAGTTTTGAAAATTTTTGAAAGTCACAGTTGAACCCAAGGTCATGGAAAACTTGGAAAGGTCATGCAGAAAGTCTTGAAAAGTCATGAAATTTAAAGAGCGCAAAAGAGGACGAACCCTGAAAATTTATTAAAATACGATCAAAATGATTGACATAGATATACATCGTCACAGGTCAAGCAGGTAGTTGCTGTTGATGTCTTTTTCCTTTATTTAAGCTTGGTTGTGAGTGGAGATCAAACTGAGATCCTCAGAGCAGGATATTGGCCGTCATACAATGTTCCATTCTACGAACAGGTAGTTCATTACTGTTCTCATTCTTCAGCGTTCGATGTGAAGATTAGCAGTAGCTTATCCGGCGCAATAACATTGCGTTCCCGTGAAACGTGAAATGCGTGTGCGTGAGATTGCATAGCCTGCGCCACGGACGAAAGTAAACTTTGGTTAAGTCCGTCTGCGAAACAGCGCCGAAATCCTTGTTCTGGGTCCCTCACCTGTGTACCCGGATTTGAATACGCATCATGATTGGCGTGTTAAAAAAAGCCGCTCTCGATTTGCCAATCAGGTTGAAAGGAATTCGAAACGGGCTTCCGGTAATTCGTTGAGTCCGTAGTGGGTTCAGAACAAGGAGGGTCCCCAGTAGGGTTCTTTAATCCCGTAATCCCGACCCGAAATTCCTTGCAATCCTGTAATCCCGAGGGTTATATTTGAAATCCCACTCCCCGCGCATACTTTCAATACCGAATCTCTCCCCGATTTTGCTTTCAAATCCCGAATCCCGAACTTCAAATAAGGGAAATCCCGGATCCCGGAAAACCTATTAGGGACCCTCAACAAGGGTCTCGGCGCTGCCTCGCAGACGTTACTAGCCGGGGTAAGCAGATTACGTCTGTGACGTAGGCTAGAGGCTGCATTTCACAGTATACCTGCGGAAAAAGGCCGATTATAACGCACTAAAAAATAGAAAGAAACCATTAAGCACAAAAATAATAAGCTACCAAGAAAATGCTAACATTCACGGAGTGCTAGTTTGGAGGAATAGCTGTTGAATTATCCCACATAGAACTAAATCTGAAGGTCCAAAATCATTAATCGCGGCCTAAGTTAAGCTTCGTAAATAAACGACCCTTAGAGTTCCTGTTTTTCTCTGCTTGTACTTGTATCTGCTTCGAGATCTCTTACGACTGAGTGAAGCAACATGTTTTGTTTGATTTTCCATTATTGTTTTTTGGTCAGATATACAATCTCAGTGGTTTCCCAGAGTTTGTGAAAGAGCATGGATTGATGTATTCATATCAGTTGGCTCCGAGAGCCGAGATATTTCGCCGAGATCAAGGAAAGGTAATGCCAAAGTATTACTAGTGACACTATGCATGCTGCTCCGTATACAGTAAACCCCCGACTGTACAGATTAACATTCAAAAGTTGCTCAAGTAGACCCCTCCTTAGCAACCTGGCGAATGTCAGAAACAAAAATTGCGTTAAATTAAGTTTAGAAAAGGTCTAGTTGCTCGGTCGGTTCTACATGTAAGGTTGTTAAGTCAGAGGAAGGTGTCTGCAGAAATTTACCAATGGTAATCGAAACACACACTAGGATGACGTGAAATCGTTTTTTTGTTTTGTTTGTTTGTTTTTGCAGGTTGTGGATATAGAATCAATGAAACATATTCTGCGTTATAACGGTATGACTCAAACACGTATCCACACGTATCCGGATATTTTTTAATCCGCAACTATTTCTTTCCGGATTCAAAAATTTTCACGTCCACAAGTATCCGTATTCAAATCGAATTTGCCCGTCAACACGTATCCGACACGTATCCGGATTTACTCTAGTACCCAGGACTCTTTTGGGAATACTGGCATCAGAGCATGCGTCGTAAAGCGCACGAAATTTGCATCTTGCTCTGCGTTGAGAGAACCTGGGAACGAGGTTGCCATCGTGAATACAGTATTCACAGCAAAGAATTGGGCTCGATCTTGTTACGTCACCGGATAAAAAAAATAGGTACCTTAAGATCAGACGACGGCGACGGCAACGAGAACGTCTTAAAAGCCATAGATTTAATAAGTAAACAACAACTTTACATGTGCATCACACTTTTTTGTACATTTCTTCGTCGTTTTTACACGACTACGACGTGAAAATGGATGTAAACAATCAACGACGAAATTTTCTTTCTCCCTCTTAATTTGGATAGGGCTCTTAGGAATTCAACTCCAGGAGAGTACTTTCGTCAAAGTAAGCGTGATGGAATAATCGCGATGAAGATTGAAAAACCGCGAATTCACTTTTTACGCGACGTTTTACCTGCCGTCGCCGTCCTCGCATCTTAGGGTCCTTAATATCAGAATTTAGCGTCCACACGATTCCGAATTCATAGCGTATTCAGAAATTTCCACTCTGAAGAGCGGATTCGAACAGTTGCGGATTCGTATACCGGATTCACCAGATACGTGTAGACGGAAGCCGTATCCGAAAAGAAAAAGGTTTCGGATTCAAAAATATCCGGATACATGTGGACGGGGCCTTAGTTTGCCAAATTTTTGTTTATCTTTCTACAACCACCGAGCGCAGCCTCCCTTTGTGCACTTTGGTGATGAGGAGGAATGGAGGATCTGCCTGAATCTCGCTAAGCCTTTAAAGTCCTCGACTGAACTTTTGGACTAGTCATTAGGACCCTCTATTTTCATACCTTCCGTGTATGGGGACTCCCGCGTAGTTTTATCCAATTAGAAAACACGATTCACACAACTTGCAGCAACCTGATTTGTTGCCAAGAAAATGCACGTTATTTGAGTTTCAAGGTATTTAGAATGGAAGTACTACTAAATTGGGGACACTATTTTTACGTCTTCAACTGGAGACGGGACCGCCATTTTACGTGGTCATCCGAGCCACGCGAAGGTCTAGCCGCTTGCAGTGCAAAGGGGGTACTTTCATTTTTCAGTTATTTTCAGACCCTGAGTATTAGTCCGACCCCGGGAATCAAACCCAAGACCTTCCGTTCTGTAGTCATGCGCTCTACCGACTGAGCTAATCCTGCCGCGGTTAAATACTGATTTGAACGTGCGTGATAAACCCTAACATCACTTTTCATCTCGTTTTGCAGCAATGTTTCTAAAGAATTTCCATGAGTTTGTCGCCTGTTTTACCGTCCCTTTACTGGTATCGTTTTATGTTGCAGATTATCCCAATGACACCTACTCAGACAATAACCCTTACAACTCCATTTGTTCCAGAGGGGACCTCCTCATCCCATCCGACAGAAGCCCAGATGGTTGTTATGATACTAAAGTAAGACCTTGACTTTAGAATTGTAGTACATGGGTTTTCCAAACAACATTTTTTCATCCATTTAAACTCGTCAATAAATATTATAATTAGGTGAGACGCTTTATGGATGACGTGTCACTACCCAGATCTAGGTGGGGCTTCTGATTGGTCGTGCCGCGAGGGAAATTCGCTTCAAGCAATCAAAAACACTACCGATATCTGGGTACTGACACGTCATCAGCATAGAATTTCTACGCTTATCCCTCAGACGTAATTTTGCGGGAAAAAAAAACACTGGTGGTGTCGCCAAATGTCGGCCGCCTTCTCAGGCTATTCAGTGACAAAATTCGGCAGAGTCAGGAAACAAATTAATCTATAGGTCACTGAACGTTGGAGAAACAGTATTGCGTACTCCTGTGGAGAGAGACTGCAAAGTGTGCATTTACCCCCTTTACCCATGTGGTACTGCGCTGCTCTGTCTTTGTGGTTTTCTTTTCATTTTGATTCATTTATTTAATTATTCATTATTTTTTAGGTGACGGATTTTTCAATGGCAGAATCATTAATGTCTGAAGCTATAAGTGGCCCAACTTATCAGGTACATTAAGTTCAAAGGGTTCCTTTTGACAAACTCCTGAGAGAGGAGTGATTTTAGTGCAGAGATAATATTAATTTGATTATCTTGGCTTTAAAATCTAAAAAAAAAAAGACTTGAGAACACTGTTTTTACATCTCCTTCTGGAGACCAGACCGCCATTTTAAGGGTCATCTAAGCCACACGAAGTGTCTAGCTGTTTACAGGGCAAGAGCACTACCAGTATTAGTCCATTCACGGGATCCCGCTCTGCATTCAAAGCGCTCTACCGACCGAGCTAGTCCGGCCGCGGTTAACTATTTACTCTTCTGCAGGGCGCGTCACCCATTGAATTTTTGTTTTGCTTTCGACGCTAACTTCCCCCTCTGGGCTTGCTCTCGGTGGAAAGCTGGTATCTTTTGTATGCCTCAATATCTCACGTAAATGGCCATCCAGTGACTTGCTTTCCCTGTTGGTCGCACTCCTGATAGGCCTCATTCCCTTGCATGTTTTGTTGTTCCAAAATCATGTGACGATACTCAGGATATTTAATCCTTTGTCTTGAAGGGGATATAGTGAATAGAAGTAGTATAGGCGGGACCAAACTGGCCTTTTGGGGGACAGGAATCTCATTAAGGACCAGTGGGGGATCCGGACCTTCAGATAAGGGGGGCCCGGTCTCCAAAAATTTTTTTCGGCCTTTCGGGTCTCCGTTTGGTCTTAAAATAAGGGGGGAGGGGGGGCGGTTGCGGATCCGCGACTAAGGAGATCAGGAATACATTAAAGCCAAGAGAGGATAAAGGGGACAGAGAGGGCATCCCCCATACACA
Organism: Porites evermanni; assembly: GCA_942486025.1. Taxonomy (NCBI): domain Eukaryota; kingdom Metazoa; phylum Cnidaria; class Anthozoa; order Scleractinia; family Poritidae; genus Porites; species Porites evermanni. The sequence continues at coordinate 32,847 of CALNXI010002510.1, read as the reverse complement.
CCCTATTCAATAGGTAATTCGTCTCGAGTTATTTTTAGAATCGGGATAAAGTTACCTCGCGCGCTGCGTGGATGTTTCGTAGAGGTTTCGCATGACTAAACGCCATGCAAAATATGTCGGGCGAAAGGCAATGAAAGCGTAAAGAGATCGAGAGCATTTCTGAATATTGAAGCGAAATGAGTCGGCGCTCAACTGGGAAAAGGGAATTGCTCGACTCTTTGACAACCCGTGAAATCAGTTTAACTCGAAGTTATCGTAACCTCAGTGCTTTAATAAAATGAGAAATTTCGCCGGTCTAGTGAAACCGGTCGTTTGTACAATCAAGCAAGTAGCAAGTAATATTCATGTACATGTAATTAGTTTTACAAATTTGAATTTTATTGTAGTTTTTTTAAGTTGTTAAGCGCTGTTGATCAGTGAATGTAAATAGCGCTCTAGAAGTTATTAAATTATTATCATTATTATTATAGGAGGCCAAGTGTTATTTTTGTTGAATAATAAAAGACTAATAAAAGAATAAATATCAAACCAGAAATTGCTCTCTCCAAACTGTAAATTATAAATGATCCTGAGACAATATTCACTGTGTTAAGGATTTCCCTGCTGTACTGTTAGCTCTATACAAGAGAGGAAGAGCGATTCTTTTTTAATTTCCGTTTCGCTGACACAGCTTTAGCAGACATCTCTTTTTAGTCGTTTTCGTCGACAATACGAAAAGCAATATTGCTCTCCGCGTCTTCCGCCATTTTTTTCTGCCTCAATTCGTGAAGGACCCGTGGCTCTGAGCGTGGGTCATCCACGCGGAACACATTCGCGCTATGTGATTGGCTGTTGTCTAATCCCCTTGGGATCTGTGGTCTTAAAAATAATTCGAGACGAATTACCTATCGAATAGGGTGTGTATGGAGGATGCCTTCTCTGTCCCCTTTATCCTCTCTTGATTAAAGCCGATGACTTTATAGCCTTTTGCCTTTATCTCATTAATAAAATTCGATGGAATATTATTAAGATAGGGTCGTGTGCTTTTTTTTTTGGATGGTTGACTATAGACTAAAAATAGTCTTCATTGGTTGATTTTGACTTAAAACTACTGTGTCGTGTCGTAATTATTCAAGTTCTTTTTCTTGCCGCTTTCATTATCCATTGCACATAACTTATTGTCCTGAGGGGCCGGTTGCTCGAAGCCTGGTTAGCGCTAACCGTTGGTTAAGAGGTATCAAAATGTATAGGTTTCCATGGTATTTAACGCTGGTTAGCACTAACCATGCTTCGAGCAACCCGGGCCAGGCCCAGGTTGTTCAAACGTTGGATATCGCTATCCACTGGATTAATCTATATCCAGTGGATGACGTGATTGGTTTCCCTAATACTTAAGGTGGCTGAACACAGTTTCGCGGGCGGTCAGCGGTAGCGCATGTTTTAAATTAGACAAACAAACATGGCGGCGACAAAAACAATGGTACACAGAAGACGATTTCTCAAAATCTACTCATTAAAATTTTGTGATACTTGGCAGAAGTTTTACTTGTATCATATTTTAAATAATGAGAACTTTAAAATAGGAGTTGAACAGACGAATTTTGTGACACATTTAATAATTACAGTACAATTATATTATAGATTTTCTGAAAACCCCTCTGTTAAAATTTGGTTAAATAAGTTTCAAATAGTAATGATTAATTATAGTAAACTGTGTGCGAGTTTATAGGAAAATCTAATGAGCGAATTTTATGTAAACTGAGTAAAAGTGAAATTTTAAGGTTGTATTCAATCGTTCATGTTGCCATGGAAACTACGAAAACGTCAAATTTTACTTGTCAGTCAAAATCTTTCATCATTATATTTTTCACTTCCCAAGTTTCAGCTTGTGAGCTGCAACCTTTCTCTTGCCATAATTTGGCAAATGACCTATCCTCAGAAACTGCCAAAGCTGTGTTCAGCCACCTTAACCGCTGAATACTGATTTATCCCGGTGGATAGCACTATCCAACGTTTGAACAACCGGGGCCTGGTTCCGATCCACTGATTCACCACTGATTCACGTTTTTATTGTTTTCCCTCCTCCCTTTCTTCATTTTATGAGATAAAGATGAAAGCCGCGACGTCAATGGAGCAAATGTATCCCCACTCAAATTGATGAGGTTTCTCCGCATTTTACTCGTGAGATCAAGTGAAAAGGCTATGACAATATCGACAATGCATTCCCCCCCCCACCCCTTAGTGAGTTTCCTACCTTCAAATAAGGATTATTCGCTTACTACTAAACTACTAATGCGAGCATTAAAAGAGAAAACTCCTTTGAGTATCGTCTCATGATTTACGTTGGGGCAACGAAACAAACAAGCAAAAAATGTCGATATTTAGTTAGTGCTAGTAATAAAATAGAATATAAGTGACTTGAATTAAGCTGTATCAACGGTAATCGTTCTTTTCAGGGTTTACCAGTGTTTTGTTGGAGTAATTACAGCTTTCAAAACAAGCATGTCGGTTTGGTAAGCAGAGTGAACCTCATGTTAACACGTTCATCCCTTATAAAGTGCCAAGAATGAGAGAAATTCAAGAAAATCCCCCTGAAATTGTATTCTCGGGTATTTCTGTGAACTGCTAGGATTATTTTAAGCCGAAGAAAAAGATTTTTTAGATTTTTACATTACAAGCCTTCGCGGTTGACTTTTTTTAGTTAGCACCATAGCTAATACTCAATATCCACCCACAAGTTCTTCGGACTTATCTCCATACATTTTCCTTACAGAATAAGTTGAAAGAGTGTGATAAAAGCATTGTTGGCGTCGTTTTAAATTTTATCCTTTTCGGAAGGTGTTGCACCTACCCTAAGAGTCTGAAGCCTGATACTTATTTTTGCGTGCATAAAGGCCGGATTTATCTGTTCGCCACTTTCATAATTCACCTTGTTGCACCCCAAATTTTGAGAACACCATCGTTTCCAGTTTCTCCAGGGTATTACGGTTGTCCTAAGGTAAACTGAAAACCCTCTAGATGCCGAAGTTTAGGGTGCAAAGAAGGTGTATTTTGGGCAATGCGGTAGTGGCAAATTTATTTATATCAAAACTTCTTCATATTACATGCAATTTATACGCAACTTATTCTCTGATCATTCTGTAAAACTGATGATACAACCTTTTGTTTGTTTGACTTTTTGATTTTTCAGCCGGACTGTTATGATTTTGACTTTGTGACCATGAAGCCCAAGTTTTAAGAGGCCACCTGAGCCTCTAAAGGATGCATCAGCAGGCACGGAGTTTTAGCTAGAGATTTTATTTTTTATAGTAATTGAAGTCATTTTTGTTCTTTTTTTTCCTTGGCGTGTACCATGTTGATTTTGCAGTCTATTTTTTTAAACGAATTTTGTAAGATTTTTACCACCATACCAATGACGGTGCTTTTTCTTGTTAGAAGTGGATATAATTACTGTAATCTTAGCAATAGAAATAATTATTTAATTGGAGCTTAGAACCTTGTGTACGGTTTCTAAGCAAATGGAAGAATGTCCATGAAAGTTTCAATTGTAATAAAAAATTAAATTGTTTTTGTGCAGATGGTGCGTTTATTGTTCCTTTACTACAGTATATGGCTGAATCCAGAGGCGGAAAATATGAACCGAATCCTGTGTTCTGATTGGCTACCTGGGCGTGCAAGATGGGCGCGCTTTAGTCCCGCCTTTTTCCCTCCTTTTTCTCCTAGTCTCTTTTTGGCCAAGCTTGTTCGGTCGAGACTGCTGGATATTGGCCTCTTTCTTTCTTTCTCTCGCTCTTTCTTTCTTTCTTTCTTTCTTTTCTTTTATGCGTTTTTATTGACGTCCTGAGTTCGTCTCGATCCTTAAAGACGCCATCTTTGACCTTACCCTTCGCATTGGCGTTCTCCGGTCCAAAGTCTTTAATTCACGATTTTGGCCTTCCAAAATATTTATTTCAGGATTTGCGTAGAGGAAGACTTACTTGTTGTACCCATGCATTTGGTGTTGCGCGTGTTGTAAGAATGCCTAGACAAGAGGCAATCTTGAAAAGAAGGATAGATGGTGGGAAGTTATAGTCTGCTTCACAGCCGTTAAAATAAAGAACGGCTGTGAAGCAAACTAGGGGAATTATCGACGGACACAATTTTATGACGTCCTCCAGCAAAAAGCAGTGACGACAAAAAACGAACAAGAGAAAGAAAGACCAAAAACACCATGACCTGACCCGTCACTTCTTCGGTTAGATTTTAGTTTGACTTCTAATTGTCTTCTGATTGTTGTTTTTTTCTCTTTGACGTCATCTGAGGCCGTTCCATTGGAACAGTCAGTGCGTAGACAATCAATAAAAATCAATTCTAATGCGCGCGCTCAAAAGCTTTACGTTCGCAATCAATTTAGGTCATTAGTAACTTCAATGCCTCTCCAAGTATTCTTGTCAATATTTTTCCCTTTATTATTCGCCACCTTTAGTGCTTCTGTCTATTATTCTCCCCGGGACGAAAAGCCAGGAGATGTGGAGTGTAAGTACGATCTTATGAAATTTCTACTTAAAGTAGTAGTATAGAACCTTGTAGCTTTTCCAGTCTCTCATAAAAAGAGCAGGGCGTTTGGAATTTATGGGAGTATGCTGTAAGACTAGCAATGGAGTAAGAAATAGACGAAGTAACCATTCCTATCATTCTGAACTTACTGACCGATAGAAACATCAGATTAATTTATTCCGTCACAATTTGTGAACAAAAAACAAGGGATTGCAACACCGTTGTTCCCAACTTTGATGTTGGCCAGCTTTCATAACCAATCTCCTCTACTATGAAGTAACGTACAGCATGTTTGTTAAAAAGGTGAAGTTATTACTTACGACTACTCCAAAGTTCTTTTACAATTGTTTTCTAAGGCAAGTAATTCATCACTCAATGTTTATGTTACTTGCTTACTATTTATTGTATCTAGTTTTACATTGTCTGAAAAGCTCTGATGGTGTTATTTAATAGGGGTTTGTAGCTCGTTATGGGAATCAAGCTCCTAATATCTTCTCCATGTAACTCTTTTTACAGCTTGGTTGTATTTTAAAGTCCACTCTCTGTGGCATCGACACAATAACCTGCTAAAAACCACCAGAGACTACACCTCTTTTTTACTTTTTAAGTCTTACTGAACCTTAATAAGCCTCAGCGAGCAGCAAAATGACCGTGTTAGGCCTGGGCGCTTTCCAGATCATCAATTTGAATAGAAAGGAGAAGTGTGATGTCATGTTACCATGGTAGCAAAATTTTTGGATCGCAGCAATGAGGAGCTAAAGCAACGACGACAGCGACGGCAACGAGAACGGCAAAAAGCAATAAGTTTAGAATAGCAAAACAACAACTTTACACTTTCATCACGATTTTTTGACATTACGAAACTTAAATTAGGTCCTTTCAGATTTACTTCCAGTAAATTTAGCCAACAATTGACAAATTAATTGAAACTGAACTAGATCGATGAAGTCTGAGACAATTTTAAGTGACGTTTTTCGGTTTGTTGTCATCCAGAAATTTTGCTACCATGGCGACGTGACGTAACGACTTCTCCTCTCTACTGAATTGAAGGTTGCCCAGATGTATTCGACCCCCTCCGGCGCGAACCTCCCAAGCGATGGAGGGCGATGACGAGCGGCTGTACTGATATTCAGTTTCTCCGAAGTTCTATTTTCAGTTTGTCTAGTTCTAATGTAGCACTATGCCAATATTAGCACTCTATCATGTTTAAGACAATGTTGATCTTCTCTCCCCATGAAAGGAATCCGAATTTCGGAACCACGGAAATTTTTGCTCGTGGAATCCCGAGTCCGGGAAAATTTTGGTTGTGGATTTCGGAATCATACTAGCGATTGCAATCCAGAGTCCAAGTTCCACTGACAAAGGCTGGAATCCAACGACTGTAATCCGGAATTCAGAATCCAAGACTGTCTTGGATTCCAGGCGAATCTTCTTATGGACAATTTTTAAGAGCAAACTTAACTAATCGATTATCGTAGCATTATTGTTACAGCATAATGTTATATAACTGGGCATACAGGCCACCGTACTGATCAATCCAATCCTAGCCGCAACAAAGAAGACCATTCCCTCACGAACATATCACCCGTCGCTAAGTCGGAGAGTTTCTGTGACAATTAATAGGAGGGACATGAGTTCAGGTCGGCCTCTTTATTTCTAAAGAACTCACATCTTTTCCAAATCACCTGTGTAACTGAAAGAATATAAAATAAATATAGATTTAGCCACGGCTAAAGGCCAAGCTCTCTTTAATATTCATAAATTCCTCAAAGAAAATATAAAACCCAGGGAAACTAAAGACAAGGTGAAAACAAGGAGAAGGGAAAAAAAAAAAACAACAATAGATCTAATTAGCAAAAAGAAAAACAACTTTGCACGTGCGGCACACTTTTTTTCTAATTAGCAAGAACTGAAACAACTTTGCACGTGCAGCACACCTCTTTGTACATTTCCTTGCCGTTGTTTTGCAGGACTAAGACGTAAAACTACTTTAAACTTCCTATTTACACGTTTTATGGCGGAAATGTTTGCGTTCCTGTTTACTCTGTTTTTTCACTGCCGCTCTTTTTCACCTTAATAGCCGCAAACATTTCTCATTTTCTCACCGTCGTTATATAATTTTCGACCAACGAAATTCGTCCCCATTGTTATTTATTTTTCTCTCTAGCTCTTTCCCGGTTATCCAAGTCAATTTATAAAATAACTAAGATAGTACGCGCGTTCTGATTGGTTAAAAACCTATGATTTATTGTGCCAGTAAACTCATAGAAAATTGAAACATTTTCCGTTTTACTTCAAGTTAAAGCTTGTAAATCACTCGCCTTTTGGCTCTGGTTTACAAGGCGCAAGGAGCTCCGCTTAAAAGGGTTTCTCACAGTATTTCTACAATGGAACCTCTACAAACGGCCACCTTTCTACAACGGCCCCTTTCTTCTGTCCCCAAGGTGGTTGTTGAGGAGAGTTTCGAATGCATTTATTTTTTTTATCTAGGGAAAGGAAACAGAAGAGCCATAGTTCTACATGATGCGAATCCATTGGGCAAAACAGCAAACTTGTCGTGGTCTCGCGGCTGGATGTGTGGTTGGACTCCCCATGGACTGTGTTTCTCGCCCGACGAAAACAAAGATATTCACAACTTTTACGTGATTCCTTTTCCACTCATAAAGACCCACGTTTATTGCGAACAGAGGCCCAATATAAACTCTGGCTGGGGATTCGGCTTAAACTCTATCATCCTTGCGCAATTTTCAAGAGCAAACAAGGGCGAACTTTGGCAAGGACTGGTCAGAAGATACACTCAAAATGGCTATGGCACTATACTGAAATTTAGAGCTAAAACATTTTTTGCATCTTTCGGTGTGAATCAAGTAGAGCAAACCTTTTATGCTGGTCAGGTATATCTCGAAGGTAATTACACATTATACATGTATGTACAAAAAAAGGAAAATATTACTGCATCGAAGTATCTGGGTCGTCGTGGATACGGACAAGCTGAAACCCTCCATAATGTCGCAGTTCCGTTTAACCTATATATTTTACAAAATGATAATCAGAATAGGTTTATATTTTTGCTTTCAATTTGGCCTTCCTTAGGGGTTTGTCAAGAGTAGCCTGAGTATCAGGCGTTTCAAGGGGGCAAAGAGAAAGAGAGAAGCGAAAAGGGGAAATAGCGAAGGTAGAGAAACGCCTAACACAAAGTGACGCTTTTATGGAAGCCTCCCACCCTCACACAGAGTGATTTAGTTGTAGCCAATCAACTAGAGCTGTTATCAGAGTAACAAACTGTCATGTGCCAGCCTCAATCCATTAAGGAGCTTTTTTAAAAAAAAATGTTTGAGCGGATATAAATATATGCCTTTCAAAGAGCAAGTAAAATACGACGACTGTCAAATGCGTAGTATACATTAAAAACGGCCGCTGGATATATAAGAAAATTTATAATATTCAACGCAATTTATCTCCCGTTGTCGTTTCTCTCTTCTCCTCCCCACCACCGCCCCTATCCCCATAAACGCCTGATACTAACTGATACTGAGGCTCTCCGGTATTACGTTTGAAATGAAACAGGGGCATCCAATGACCGTTTTCTGTAAAATATCTGTTCGGAGAAGCAAACATTGCCTAGAATTTGTCTTCTGCTTGAAGACGACTAAAAATTTCTCGATGAACGTTCTATTCATGTACAATTTTCGAAGTTTATCTAATAAATTCCCTACGATTTTCTGAAGTTTAATTTTTCATATTTTACTACCCAGGTTACACTATTTTCCTTAGAAAAAGGAAACCTAAAATTTTCGGATTCAAAAATGCGATGGAGCGGAGGAATCAGAAAAATTCTCACTTTCGTAAAACGTTAAATTGCACCTAAAATTTTCGGAAAATAATACTGAAGCCCTTGTAATTTCGAAAAGACTTAAGTTCCCCTAGGATGACCGAAAAGATAAAATTTTTTTAGCGTCGCTTAGAATGTATTTCTAGAAATCTAAAAGGACTCTGGATAGTTTTCAACGTATTTTGGAGGAAACCGTTGTTGCGTGCCCCTGATGAAAGGACTGATTCTCCCTTTTCTTCTTATGTAAAGGTAATCAAACAACACGATATAGTTACGGCCGGCTCAGTGTTGTTATACTAAGTTCAGAAAACTCCTGTTTCCCCCATCTACAACTACGTAATCAGTGCAGCTGAGGTTGTAATTTCCGCTTACATCGACTGCAACTAAATAGCTTGACAACTTCTTGGCGAAACTTCGGGCAGCGCATGGTATAGATCAAAGGATTCGCCGCTGAACCAACGAGCGCGATCAACATCGACAGCAACTCGAATTTCAAGGTTTTTTGGTCGTCTGCATGATATCCTGTCACAATCATCCGCACAAAAGTAGGAGACCAAGTAATGAAGAATACAACAGTTACAAGAATAAAAAGGCTTGTCAACTTTTTCCGGGCTTTTAAAAGCGCAACATTTACGTTCGGTTCCGCTTTAGACCAAGCATAGCAAATAACTCGTGAATAAGAGAAAACCATAGACGCAGTCGGCAAAATGAAGCCAAATATGAAAAGAACAATTGAATACGTCGTGTTAAAAGTTTCGAGCCAAGCGGTTGTACGTGAGGCTCTTGTTATCCTGTTTGCTCTTTCTTTGGCAACACTTGAATATCTCTCAAAGGTAATGTAATAACCCGGTGCACTTAAAACAGCTGCCACAAAAAATATTGCGCACACTAATTTACGCATGAAAGTTTTCGTCACTTTTCTCATGTGTACAAATGGTTTGAGAATCGCATAGTACCTTTCCATTGATAAGGTTGCAAGAATATAAATTGAGCTCAATGCGTCGAAAGTAAAATCGGCAGTCGCATTAGAGGCGTCTTTTGAAAGGAGAACGAAGCTGGTCAAAACCTCGACTGAAAAGCACAGATCGGCGCTTGAAAGAGCTTGTAAAAGAAAAGTGTTCGGACATTCCCGTAGCCTCTTGTTTTTCTGAATAATGACTATGACCATTAGATTTCCCAAAACATTGTAAAGGTAGATTGGAATAGTGGTGTAAATTATGATTGAAGAAAACATTGAAACCATTTGAAGAAAAAAGATGAACTTGAGGGCGAAATGTTGGGATTCAAATGATCGTATGCAGTTATCGAAAGTTGCACCCAAAAGGAGCTTTCTTTATAAACATACAGATAAATTTTGGCCGACCCCCTCTAAGTGTTTGTACAACAAGGAAAGGTGTTCCTTTTAAAACGAAGTTTTATTAAGAGTACTTCTTTTTAATTGCTCGGCAACAATAATGTTTACCTTGCGCGAAAAAACTGCCATAAAATGAGAAAACCTTAGGAAATTAATTAAGAAGGTGCAGATGTTCACAGATGGTCCCTTGTGTTTGAATTTGTTTCAGTCAACTGGAATTGCGGCTTAACCCTATTTTTCCTTGAGTGGACGCTTTTATTGCTTTTGCTGTTTTACCAAAAGTTACTATTCGAAATCAGCGATGTAAAGGAAAAATAAAGAAAAAAAATGAACAAAATCTGTCAATATAAATGCTGTATACTTAGGGTGCGTTCGATTGAGAAATCCGGATTTAGATTTTCAAAATCTAAATCTGGATTTCCCAATCGAACGCGAAATCCGAAAACGGATTTTACCTCCGAGAAATCCGTCCTCGGGGTGGATTTCAATTAAGAAATCCAATTCCGGATTTTTTGGATTTCCCTTTTTGTCGTTCGATTGGGAAATCCGAAAAACGGGATTTGCAAAACTGTTCTCGTGAACAGCGGTCTTCTTTTTACTGATTATGTGCATGCAGGACCGCTGTTCCAGAGGACAGTTTTTCAAATCCTTTTTCGGATTTCCCAATCCAACGGTAAAAAGGAAAATCCAAAAAATAAATATTTCAGCGCTGAAATCCGTTTTCGGATTTCGCGTTCGATTGCAAATCCGAAATCCGGATTTTAAAATCTAAATCCAGATTTCCCAATCGAACGCACCCTTAGAAAGCGAGCGAAGAGTTTCCACTCTGATATGCCATATACTATTTTTCGTTTGATTTTTAGGGGCTCACGATGCTTGCAAGTTTTTCAAAACGGAGTGTTTGCCAAGTGAATACTGCGTTCCGCGGGTGCTGTCGGGAATGGTCTGGCCAGGAGAATACAAATGCCTTTGTAGAAAGGGTTGGAAAAAAGTTCGCGGGCGCGGATGTGTTGGTAAGGTAGAGACTGGTATTTGCGCATGCACCGATGAAAAAAAATGTGCGAATCTTTGTTTCCTTTTAAATTGTTCCAGAACGACTGCCTGATATAAAGAGAAAGAAAAATACCAAGAAATCATTAATTGATTCTTTATACGTAAGAAATAGGAATAACTCGTTTGCTTGGGTATGTTAAACTGAAAACAAACTAAAAGGAAGCAAAACAAAACGAAAACACAAAATAGAAAATGTCGCGTACAGCGGCTTGTGTACTTGCAGGTAACCTTACATTGGCAACAGTCATATGGTTTCTGGCTCGAAGCTGGCTCTATTTCAGGTTACGATGTTGCAGTGTATTTGTTTTCAATATTCCTTTACCGTCACTTGCTCTTCATAAAAAATTGTTTGTCATTTGCCACCACCCTCATTCATTTCATTGTACCTCTGTATTTATTGACGGCGTTGACAGCAAGACGTCATTACTCGAGTATAGACCTTTTTAGCTTTTGTTTTCCCAATTTAGACCACGTGATGTTTTCCAGGGAATTTGCCTTTTGTCTTTTCATAAATCATGCATTCAATTTCCGAGTAAATACACGTGCAAAGGACGATATTTGAAAGAAACAGTTATGGTCTTAAATGGGAAAACATAACATACAAGATAAAAAGGTCTATTAAGCTCGACACAATCCCTAGCCTATACTCTGCCAAACCGATGTTCTTGTTGCAGACATTGACGAATGCGGTGCAACGTTCTCTCCGTGCAGATGGTGGGCTATTTGTGTTAACACACTTGGAAGTTACTCGTGTCATTGCCGGAAGGGCTATAGGGGCAAACAATGTGATGTCGGTAAGTATTCGGTGTACATAAACAGGAGTTTACCAGTGCTTCCTCTGCGATGCACCGAGTCCGGTTCACTTACCAAGCTTCAGGGGATCAAGCGAAATATTGGATTGATGTTCTAATCTTACATCAATGCAATTGTTTGCTGTGGTTACCCGATATGACACCATATGTGACAAGATGCAATCGTTGTTTTTATTGCCACACCTCGTGAAAGTTCTCTTTTTTTTGGAGAAAATTGCATATTCAAGGCATTATTTATTATCTCTTTTGCCCCAATTCTAGAACCTTCCTAACTCGAGAGAATTCAAAATGGCGGATTCATGATTGCTCACTTGATATGATAACGTGATTTCCATATGAAATGACGTCATCGAGTTACGTAAACTATCATACCTTCAATAATAATTATTATTTATTCATTTACAGTGCGCTTTTTAACATACTAGGTCACTCTCATAGGTCTAAGGCTCAATAAATTTTAAATATCACTATGGAGAGGTCGAGGGTTCCATGTCGAACATACTGTGGCCTACTAAGTTTTTTAAAGGCTTCATTCATTGAACGTTGTTCATTTCTCAGATATTGATGAATGTCAGATGAAACCGTGCCCAGATAACAGCATCTGTCAAAACACACCTGGCAGTTTTAATTGTACTTGTCAACCCGGTTTTTCAGGCAAAAGTTGCTCAGGTAGGAATTATTATAGCGTATTTCACATATAATGAATCGAATAATCCCTGATTATCGTGAAGAACGCGATATTGCCAATTTCGCTTATCATTTAGTATACCCTTTCATGGAGGCATGTGTGGCAGAGGAGTTATCACCTCGAACTCTAGATCTAGAGGTTCGGGTTTCCAGCCTCGCCCGTCGCTTAGCTCCTTAGACAATAAACGTTACTCCACTTTGTTGTTTACTTCACCCAGGTGTATAAATGGGTACCATCGACATACTGCTTGAGGGTAAACCTGCGATGGACTTGTCCAGGGGGGAGTAGCAATACTCCTAGGCATGCTTCATGCTAGGGAAACCGGGATAAGCTCCGATCTTTTGGGCCTTTTTCTGGTGTGCGCCTTTACCTTACCTTTTTGATTCTCAACAACTATGAAATTGTAGCTTATGTTGTGAGAAACATACATGTATTACATATAAAATAATTACCGAAGACATAGGCAGTATAAGATCTCAAGCAGTTTAAGGCCTGTGACTTAGGGTTTACTTTTGGAAAATGATTTATTGGCTATAACTTCGGTATAGATGATGACGCTAAATCAGAATTTGGCACAAATAAGGAACTCATCGTCCTTAACATTTTTAAGTATGAATATTGTGTGCTAAAAATCATAAATTATTGACCAATTGGTGGCCGGTTTACAAACAAAAAATCGAGCGATAGCATTTCTCTAATTCATATTAAATATTTCTAACACTTGAGGCTTGGAGTGACCGTCCTTTGCACTTCAATAAATAATTATGAGGGAAAACACCATTTCAATCTTGAATCATTTAAAATTTAAATTTTAAATTTCATGTACATTCATTCCAAACGTAGAAAGTTAGGTACGTTTATCCTCTTTCAGAAATGCAATTTGAGTACCCATTTAAACAAAGTAAATTCGCCACCAATTCGCCAATTTCCTTCATTTTCAATTTTTGGTCACGTGAGGTGCCACATGACAATAACTAAACGTGAAGTCGCAAGAAAACCTACCTTTGGGGAAAAATTCATTTTGTCCTGGGTCTCCTAGCGAGAGAGATTGCTAATCATTCATATACTTTGAACACACCTTTAACCCAGGCCTTAAAGATGCATCTACCCCGCATATCCCAGGATCTTTTTGTTTTGAAAAAGGGAAAAGGCACTCACATTTTTTCATTTTAAAATCCTTGGGGAAGAGGTTCAAGATGCATTGCATAAGACGAGTAGAATGAGCACTGAGACTGGCTTTGCATGAAGTTACCCAACAAGACCATACTAGGTTGATATATATGCCACATTCACGTTCTACATTCTGAGAGGATTCAGCGATGTTAAGGGAGTAGTTTTGTGCGGAATTATCACATAGAAAATTCGTGGTGAAGATACTTTACAATTAGAGAGCGTACAGTACAAATGCGTACTCCAGGCAGAGAGAATTTCAAATAAGATTAGTATTTGTTTGATTGCTTTAGAAGTTTCAGGAATGGACTCATCGTCCAAGAATGAGCCAATCATCACATTTCAAGTCGTAAAGCAACACGCTGTGAAAGAAATTTCCATCCCTCGACACAAGCCTGTAACGGTCATTCGCAAGGCCGTGCACATTACAGACTCTGGATCTAAAGAGAAGGCAATCATGGGATCACTAATTGCGACGCTCAACCTTTTGGGAATATTTTTTTATTGGTAAGAAGACACGGGCTGTTTTCCGTCCTTAAATATTTTTTAATAAGGGATTATATATTTAACACTGAATTTGATTTACTTCAATTGACCACACGAACAGGGACTTTTCATTTTCCTGGCACCAAATGAGACTTTTCGTCTTTGTCTTGGAAGAAAACAATCACGGTTTTGCTCCCGCGATGTGAGTTGAAGCTCGCCAAATTTGCAGCTAAAGGTTGCTTTTAGAAGTTCTACGCTTTCTTCTCTCCCGCAGCGCGGCTTAAAGGCGCTTTTTGTTTCGGGACAATCTGCTCAGGTGCTTGGCATGAAGGATATTCAGTTGGCTAGCTTTCGCGACTGCAATCACTTGATCCGCGTAAATCCATTTGGACATCTCCTCCTATAATTGACACCTTGTTTACCACCCAAAATTTTTGCATTACTTTTGTTTTTAATTGCTCCTAAGTATGACAGTCGTCCAACAAGAATTTGAGGGCATCAAGAGTAGAGTATGGGAGACTGATGTGCAAATGTCGATGAATGTTCCATCGAGCCTTTGTCGGAACTAAGAGAGAGCTACCACAAGATGGGATTAATTCTGGTACCCAACCTCCTATCAGAAATCACGTTATTTCGTTGTATTGTTGTTAGAAGCTCAGATTAAAATGTCTGCTATGTTTACTTTGATCCTTTGAATCTTCTTGTGGGCAGTAAAACAGCCCATGCTTACAGGAACAGGAGTATTTTATTTGTGAAGGATAGAAAGGATTAGACACGCGTGCTTCGCGCAAGATTCTCGTCCCGTGCAGTCTAATCTTTTAACTGATCATTTCTTGTTTACCGTAGGAGACAAAGGAAGAAAAAGAGAAATGAGGAATTTAAAAAAGAGGGCGAACAAGACAATTTATCCTCTCAACTTCTGGAGACGGAGGAAAGAAATTCAAGCTTTGGAGCGGTTTCGGTAGAAGAAGAAATTTTTCCTAGCACTCAAATGTTGGTAAACAAGGAAACTGTTTCAAACTCTTCATTGTTAGATAAAGAGTCTGTTTCTCACAATATGCTGTTAGAAAATATCGTACCGACAGGCGTTGATTCATTTACGGCAAACAAGGAAAGAATTCTTAGTGAAGATTTAGTTGTGTCCGACTTAGATCAGACGATTAGAGGAAGAGAAAGTACAATCAAAAGTCAGTCATTGTCTGAAATAGCTTCTCAAAGTTGTGAAAGATTTAAAAGCAAAGGAGATCTTCAAATCGATCTAAGTAAGGGAAGCAAAGAGAAAGTTTTAAGCAATCACGTATTGGTAGATAGGGAAACAACTGGAAATTTTCAAATTTTGGATAACAACCCTTAGCTTAGCTCTTAGAACAGTCGGTGTGTTAAGTAAGACAACATTAAAAAATGCTAGCTACGCGCTATCAAATGTCGTCAGGCTGAGAAACTAGAAAAATTAAGGTTTTTAAGAAAAACTAACTAACTATAATCTGAGATAAAGGTTTTCAAGATACATCTACTTGATACAACTTGAATGTTACCATGACCGTGAACAGCTAAAAATCGATTAAGTTCCGCACATTGCATGCGTAAAGTAGACGAAATCTAGTTTTACAACACATGTTATAAAAATTTGAATTGCCATAAAAAATTGAAATAAAATTGATCGATCTGCATTATTTACCCCTCGTCTTGAGTAGTTACTTGTATTCACTTCCGATCGATCATCAGAACAATCACTCACCGTAGAGGTTATTGTAATCGAATGTTATCTGTTTTATTGGTTTTACATAGGGTGAGCAAATCGTAGTATTCGTATCGTATTGTGTATGTACTTCTATTGCACGTACTCAATAAAGGCTAAAACATTATCATTGATTTGTCCGAGACTTTCTGAAAATTACAAAAAATAATTCCCAGTGAGAAAAAGCAGCCCGTTCTGTACAATTCTTTTCCGTTAATCTCGTGCCCAGATCTCTTATTGACTAAGCCGAAGGTGAGCTCTCGTCAACTGAGAAAATTCATTTTTTTGATTGGCTAGATTGTGAGCGAGCGACACGAGTGTTGTGCATCAAAAGGTCATTCTTTGCAAAGTCTTAAGTTCTGTTTAAATGTTATTTTGACTTGAGAATTAGTTTTCCGTCTCAATATACATTTTAAATTGTAAATCCATTTTTATCTTATCTTTAAAGATTTTTAAAGCTATCGGTATCAATAAAGACTTTTCAGGGAAAAGGATAAAAAAATTATCGCGTAGAAGTTGACGCGTACTGCTTTGAGGCTGTAGCGCGCGCTACGATAATTAAATTTAAGTAGGAGTTGAATTTGATGTTACAAACAACAAAACAACAAATTAGTTGGCTCATACTTAAGATGTGAGTATAACAACGTTTTAGAAAACCCTTCGCGTCAAATGTTGGTAATTTTTTCTGGAGCTGAATTCTTAAAGACTGTATCGAAGTTCAGGAAACTGAGTATTCACGTCCTTCACAAAACGTGAAATTAGGCTCTTTCACGTCGTAGTCTTTCATTGGTAGTCGTGCAGTGACGGCAAAGTTATCTCGTACCCAGATCTCCTGTTGACGAAGCCGAAGGCGAGATCTGGTCAAATCCGATTTGTACACGTGATCGCCTGTCATGAGTATGACAGGCGATGAAAGAGCGCATGCTTGAAAAAATCCTCAAAATCACGGCCGTTTTTCGACGTGTTAAACAACAAATTTGATAGAGACGTGAAGTTTTTTCTAAAACGCGGTTATACTCACATCTTAACGTCGAAAAACGGCCGTAATTTTGAGGATTTATTTCCAGCATGCCCTCTTTCATCGCTTGTCACATTCCTGACAAGCGATCACGTGTACAAATCAGATTTGACCAGATTTGACCTTCGCGTATTGACAATAATAAACTGTATAGAGCTAGCCACCTTACATTGGCCTGGCGCGGGAGGGATGCCGGGATATGATAGCCTCTCCGACAGCCTGGGTTCTAGTTGTGTATTTCTAAAATGGCGGCCTTCCGGTTTCGTTAAAATTGGTAAAATTGAGGGCATTTTAACTTCTGAACAAACTCCACTATGGTACAGATGAAAGTAGCCAAGTGCCCGTCGGATGCATTGTCTTTGACGAACTGTTTAATAGTCAATGAGAACGATTTTAGCCCCGAGAGAGTGAAGTAAGTTTTTTGAACCTACATGTAAGCTGATGTTGATGTGACGTGTCTAGAACTTTACCATTCAAATCGTAATTCAATATGGTTTAAGATACTTTGCAATGCGAGTAATTATTGAAGACAAACTGGGAATTATGATTTCTGTTTTTATTTCTACCAAATTTATATAGGATGGCTACTTTGCGATAAGTGGTAATCTAGAGGGAACTAAAATTCGATTCCTCGAAGTGAAAATGGTGAAATGCAACCTCAGCTTTTTTTTAGGAAAAATTTCGTACGATTTTCTTCGCTTCAGGTTCAGAGCTGGGTATATTCTTTTATACCCCAGAGCTTCTGTATTTGTACTTTCATAAGCAAGGACGGTATTGTAGATTAGTAACGCAATGCGATTAATTTTGTAACAGATGTACAAAACTCCTTAATTTCAAGGCGGATGCTTATTTTCGATTCTGATTCATTTTTTAACGACTCATTGCTTTCAGTTACAGCTTAAAAACTTGAGTCAGTACATCCAGTTTCTTTGATTACAGAGGGTAATTAAATGTGATTGGCTCCCCTGGATTTTTTGGGAAACGTTAATGACATTGATATTCTGTTTCAAAACAGGAGTTTAGGAGCGATAGTTTACTAATTATTGCCTGCTAGCCTACATAGAAAAACACGAGAAAAAAACAAAACAACACAAAATTCATGATAATATGCCTCATGGTTTGTAAGCTACACCAGATCAGTAGAGTTAAGTCAATAGTAATAGAGCATGGGAAAACTTGATGAGACGTTGTCTGTGCAGAAGTATTTCCCCTTTAGTACTGTATGCAAGCTGAACTACTGGATTGTAGAAAGTAAAGTTTCTTACCTGACCAAAGTGCTGTATTTGTCTGCTTACCTTTTTTGCAGGCATGTTGAAGTTCGCACTAATGCGCCACAGGGTTATGTCTTTACAATCAAAGTATCTGAAGATATGTCGCCAGGATCAGTTGGGTTTAGCCTAGTGCAGGTAACAGATTGACATCCCTTCATCAGTGGGGCATGATCAGTGTATGAATGTGCTACAAAACAAAACAAAAAAAAGACGGTGCTGTACATGTACTTTAAATTCCAGTACAGCGCACATGTTTACCATAAAATTCCGAAAATAAGCCCCGGGGCTTATATTTTTCAAAGGTCCTTTTTGAGGGGCTTATTTTTTGAGGGGCTTATATTTGGATGGGTTTATCTACAGAGGGAAATTTGCGTTTCAAAATCGATTGGACTAGCCTTATAGTTTAAAGTAAAATTACCGTTTTTGCTTTGTTTTACTTTGTATTTGAGGGCAATTTTCCAAGTATAAGTCCCCAGGGGCTTATATTTAGAGGGGCGATTTAACGAAGGGTTTTTTGCATTACCGGTTTGGGGGGCTTATATTTGGAGGGGCTTGTATATGGAGGGGCGAATTTTACTGTATTTTGTGGAAAAGGGACAGTGCCATAAAGATTTCAGTGTGCCATCTCAGAATGGGAATGTAGCCTACACAATAGCAATAGGGATTCATTTGCTCACAAAAAAATTAATACTAGAGAACTGACAGATTTATCATACATGTGTCTTTCCCTATAAAATTTTGCTCAGATTGGGGATGTATATGAAGCTTATAAATTGTAATTAAAGATATCTAACTTGAAGGAAATCTGAATTAATCAGAATGAAATAAAAAAGTAAAATAAAAATAATAAATAATGGTAATAGGACTGAGTGGTTAACAAAATCAGACGACGGCGGGAGTCCGATTTGTTTGATCACGAGTATGATTATATACAGACTGAATTGGACGATACGAAATTCTGTTATCAATTAATCATAACTATAACAAAATTTGTGATGTTTTAGCCCTCTTGAAAATAAAAAACACAAGAAATTTCAAGAGTTTTCTTGCTAGCAGGTTAAAAAGCCATTTAAGTGCGCGTGCTATGGCGCATACTGTCCAATAACATAGGCATGACATGTACTGCCCTATTACACTGTTCTGTCAGTGCTGAAATCAGGGCAGTTGATAGCCTATCAGATTTGCGAATTTAATGGTGTCCGGTAGCCTGGGGCTAGTGGATTTTGCTATCGGGCTATTGAATTCTGTTCTTTACTTGCCCAACAGGCAAGCGATGTTTTTTTGAGGAATTCGAATAACAGAAGAACTGTGGAATCAATTCTGCTCGTCAAAAAGCTTTTGGGCCTAGTTGAAATGATGCTGGGGCTAGTTGAACTGATGCTAGGGCTAGTTGAACTGATGCTAGGGCTAGTAAATGCTAGCTTCAGCTTGCTTAAATGGCAGGCTGTAAAAATGATTTTCTTTGCACCCTGAGTAATAATAATAATTAATAATAGTAATTAATACATTAAATAGAAAAAAATTGTATGATTTTCTGTTTCAGAGAAAATGGGCTGGTGTGCAGTTGAACAGTGCTGTGGATGGTTAGTTTATTTGGGGAATTAACAGATAACCTGAAGATTTTGCATGTTTCTTTTATATTTTAAATATGTATCTTTTTAATTTGACCGATAAGGATAGACAATTCCAGTTTAGCCATGGTCGAATGTCTTTTCAAACTAGGAAATTTGCGCATTTGATAAATTGAAAAAAACTAAATGTTGTCTTCAGAAGTTGATAAAAAGCTTGACGTGTCAAGATTCTTCTCCACTCTTTAAATTCACTAGTTAACATTGTGTACTTTTTGTGTTGCATTGTAGTTATTCCCTTTAGGTTTGGAGAGGGATCATTCTTGTCAAATGTGACAGTTGAAGCAGACTTCCTGCAGAAAGCAAGGTATGTCAAGAAGAGATTTTTCAGTAAGTCAAGCAGTTCATTAACAGGACTCATTATAAAATGCTTTGCTCTTAAGGAATCGGTAATTTTTTTTATCTTGGAAGTCTCAGTGCGTTATTAATGGCAAATTTTAGGTGTGGGTTTTTAGGATGTAATGTTTATCCAGCTCATCATACTTAGCTTCAGGTACTGTAAGGAATTAAGCAAACTACATTTTTCATTTTGGATTCCCTATCTTTGTGTTGTATAAATTACCATTACACTGTGTATCATCCTATCTTAGGGGCAACAATGATGCATATGACACAAACAAGATGGCAGAAGATTTCACGCATCAGTTTCTGGACCAAGCTTTTTCTGTGGGGCAACAGGTACAGTTGCAGCGCTGGCAACTTTTTTCTGAAATAAGAGCATCACATGTAGATTTTTTTCATATTCTAACACCCTATCACATTCAAAAGCAACTAAAGTGGCATTCCAGAAAGTTGTGAATATCCTTACGGGTTTCTAAACTTGGAGATTTGAGTTAATTGAAGCACAGTCATTCATCTAGGTTTTCGAGTCTCCTGTTGGTTCAAGCTAAATATATTTTATGTTTATTTTCCAATAAATTGTCATTTAAGGCAGTTATTGGTCAAATGTTTCTGCCTGGTGTGAGGAATAATAGTTTGTCATCAAGCATGAGTTGGCAGAGTCCTGATCTATATTGTATGTGATTTATCCTCAGTTGCATGCAAAGGGCTGTGCTACTCTGAGATTTATACTTACCTCACAAATGTTCTTTTATTTAATTACTTTTGGGGTAGGCTGTGTTTTCTTTCCAAGACAAGAAGTATCTTGTGTTTGTAGTAAAGAGCATGGAAGGTTAGTCACACAATAAACTAGTATTAAATACATAAACGGTAGATTGTAAATTTATTAGCCTTGTGCAAATCATGGATTATAAATTATCGGTAATGGGAAACATTAAGTTATGTGATCATCAATAAATATGCATGGAAGAATGACAATGTTGTTTAATAATATAAGGTTAAAACCTACTTGTTTGTTTGTTTTTTGTATAATCCATTAATGATACTTTTCTGATACAAATTTGTATGTTTTTGTCACGTTCTAAAACACTGCCTCAAGGCTGTACATAATTAGATTGAGTAGATTTCACTCTGTTGCTTTTGTTTCTTTCAAAATTTTAATCATTCCATTAGTATAAGTGGTCCACAGTCAAAAAGCTGAAATTTTATATTAGTTTAATTTAGGTGAAAAAAAAGGATGACTGGAACAATTAACCCACACTACATACTTTGATTTTGTTTCTTTCTATCTAGTTATTGATGTCAGCCTTCTTGGTGGTGCAAAAGCAAAACCCTCTCAAGGAACAAATGTAAACTGTTGCTTCTTACCTCTTAATGAGTTAAATGGGGTTCAATGTAATTAAAAGATGGCAAACCACTCAGCTTGTACCATTGAGTTATAGTTTCACACAGGAGGTTCATGTACATATTGCTGTGTTCATCCACTAGCTTTCGTCACCTATTTTCCTTTCGGGCAAATAGTAAATTAGGTAATTGACCAATCAGAGTGCACTTTACATTAATTGTAATGTTATAAATTAACTTGGTTCATGACCTTCCTATGCAGTTATGTGTGCCAGCAGTTTTACTCTCACTGCTCAATATTATGTGCCATTGCTTTGTGATTTATGACTTTGTGTTGATGCTTTTCTTTCCCTCCTTATCATCTCAGCGTTTTGTTGTTTGGTTCCTTATTTTCCTGTAGGTTTCCATGGGAATGATAACAAGAAATACCCAGGTTCTGTTTGAACGGGCAGAGGTAAACACTTACAACAATTCACAGTTGGCAATGCACAAAATCTTACATGATGTTCTAACTGTTGGTTGTTACTGTAATTTTTGTTTGTTTGTTTTGTTTTGTCTTGTTTTTTTTTTATGGTGGTGAGAAATGTTTGCATTACTGTAGACCTAGCAAACTGGTTAGCAACCTTTCCTTCTCAATTGAATCACATTTATGTCTCTCTTTTTCAGGGATCAGTGCTTAATCTCACTGGTACTGCAAAGGGGTGAGTATGGTGTAGTGTACATGTACTCTTCTCTACTGGGTAATTGAGTTCTAAAGCTTCCCTGAAATGTTCCAAAAGTATTATACTTGTATGGCAACTTAAGATTTAAAGATGTTAGCTGATACACTAAAATGGACATGAGCCAAGTTGCGATTTTTTGTCACTTTCCATCTTATTAATTTCACTTTCCATAAAATTCCGCAAATTTTGTTTTATAGAAATAAAATGCCAGAAAAGACCATTCAGTTCATTCTGACCAGAATATTTGAGGTCAGCTTTGAAGGTGGTCCACTTTGACTAGTCTGGTTATTTTGGTAGGTCAGACCAAAATGTCCCTTTCGATTTGGCAAAACTGTTTACCCCAGTACTGCTCTTCTGTATCCTGCTGACAAGTACAAAAACCAAATGTGCAGTGGCTTGGGTTGGGACTGTACAACAGGAATGTAGGTGATCCATGTGGCACATGGAATTTTTGAAATTTCAAACAAAATTTTTGCTGAATAGAAAGCACCCTTTGTGTACAATTATGTACCGGTCCAGACCAGTCCACTTGTAAAGAGAATTTTGCTGATATCCAGCCAGATCACTGTATTCCTTAGTCTCCCTCACAGCCGTTTTTGTCTAGTCACACAATGAGCACTCTTTTGCGTGACAAGAATAAAAAGGTTGTGAGGGAGACTATCTTTTCCTAACAAAATAGTTGAACCTCTCTACAATGGCCCCCTTGGGGACAGAAGAAAGTGGCCGTTGTAAAGAGGTGGCTGTTGTTGAGTGGTTTTAAACAAGAGTCAATGTATGGAATTTTTATTTGCCGTTGTAGAGAGGTGGTCATTAGCAGAGACGTGACTGTAGTATAATCAGCAGTAAAAGATTTTTGGCAAAAACTATTGAGAAAGGCTACACTGTATTTCTCTTTTAAAAAATATTCTGTCAAGCTGGCCAGTTCAAAGGTTTAATAAGCACCTAAACTTACAGTTCAGTTAGGCTGGCCATAATATTACTATTATGTTCTTTAAATTTTAGAAAAGCTGCGACACAGTCCATCATCAGCAGAGATTGGGATTTCACAAAGCTGGGAATTGGAGGTCTTGACAAGGTAATTAAACTGCTGAGCAGTATGAAATTATTTTCTGTGTGTGTTCACAGTCTGGGGCCATCATCCTGAAGATGTGTGGAAGAAAGGGCTCCAACAAACTTCTGAAAAACTGCCTCATTATATGCTTTTGAAACGAAACAAGATTTTGACATTACACCAGGAGCAACTAACGTTGTCATTGCAGACATCCCCTCAACATTTTTGTGTCCTACTCCTTTGTAAGACTAAGACTAACTTTTTTATTCTTTGCTTTCTGCAATTACATGTACACAAAAATTGTACATGTACTCCTTTGTCTTCATTTCATTTATATCTAGCCCAAGCTATTCAAAAGCTGGATAGCGCTATCCATCAAATCAAGCACTACAGCTGTATTTAGCAAACCAATTGTGGTATACATGTATATTGGATAGTCGGAGTTTTTATTAAGTGGATAGCAGCTGCACTCTCCACCTTTTGAACAACTCAGGCCTGGTTATGAAAACATAACAAAATTTTTTTGTACCCAGTTTTGAAAATGCAATTTAACATCAATTTCTGTTGATGCTCTTCTAACCAGGAATTCTCTAACATCATAAGAAGAGCTTTTGCAACACGTCTCTTTCCACCAGAAGTTGTCGACAAGCTAGGTATATTAATTTTTTTCCTTCAAACTAGTTGCATAGCAGCATTTCAGTTTTGTCTGTTATGTGCTCAATATCCATTTTTTTCTTCAATCAGTTTGAAGGCTCACAGCTGGGTGTGTTTTTTGTAGTACTCTCCAAAGGCAGGGCTATCATTAATGGCCTGTAGCCAGTATTTTAAGTGGGGTACTACAGTAAATTCAGCTGGCTACTCTAAGTTTCAAAAGAAGTCAAACGCAACAAGCATATTGAGGATTTTGTGGGAGAAATAATGATTGTAATTTTGAAGACCAGCTACATGTCATTGAAACCAGTAAAGGCTGACTCGAAAGGGAATCTGGGAAATTTTTGTTTGTGAAATCCAGAATCCTGGTTTTTGGAATCTACAACGTGGAATCCTTAATCCAAGACTGTCTTGGATTCCCTTACATTTAGGACAAGCTGACTGATCTCAAGTGAATATCTCTGGTCTTCCAGGGTACCCTAACCCTGTAAAGCAGTGCAGAATTTTCATGTATTATCCATGAGTGATTGGTGACATGCTAACCTGGTCATTGTGTAGTGAACTTTTTCAGCCACTGACTAGAATGGTAATCAGTTCTAATTATAAATGAACATCACAAGGACCTGTGAGCACAGCTCTGATGCAAATGACCAGTTAACACAAGTAACTTTGAATGTGTTTATTATCTCATAGGTCTGAGGCATGTGAAAGGAATTCTTTTGTTTGGTCCTCCAGGTATGATGGAATATTCACCATGCGTGCTGCCACACCACATTTTAAAAAATTCATCCCCTAGAGACAATAGGGCCATTTATACGAGGAAAAATAAGACGCGTCTTACGTAAGACGCGTCTTAAATAAGACGCGAACTGTACCATTTATACGAGCATGTCTTATCTAATAAGACGCGTCTTCGCTAAGCCGCGTCTTATTTTAGACGAAATGTGCCGTTTATACGGAAAGTTCTCGTCTTATTTAAGACGCGTCTTATTTTTCCTCGTATAAATGGCCCTAATGTGTGTAACCAGGGTGGATGTTGCAGTGAAAAGATTGACTTGACGCTCTAAGACGTGATGTTTTATGGCTACTACCTACTTTATCTCAAAAAACAGCAACAAGAACAAAAAAAAAAAAGCAGCAGCAACAATGACAACAACATTAACATTATGGAAAGAACACTTTTAGGGAAATTAGGCCTTGAACTGGACCAAAGAAAACGTTTGCTAGAAAGTTCACATTTCCTTTTATAAAATCAGAAGAAATAAATGGTACCACGCAAAAGCTCTGGCAAAAAGATTTCATTTTAAAGGTAGCACGGGATTTTGTCCACAGATTTACAAGTTAGAGTGAAAAAAGTCTCTCCATAACGTGTTCTAGGAGTGAAAGGTTTAAGGTATTGTTTTTTTCAGGTACTGGTAAGACATTGATGGCTCGACAAATTGGAAAGATGTTAAACACAAGAGAACCCAAAATAATCAGTGGACCAGGTACTGAATTTAATCAGAATATTAGCTCGTGTTTACGTAGCAAGCGTTTCCGCACAAGTTCGTTGAGAAAGTTGGAACGAGAGCGAAACTTTTGGGCAGTACCGATTTCGTCGGAAACGCTATCAAAAGATATCAATGTCCGTATTAATGTTATGTAGTAATCTTACAATGTAATTCATCTATGCCTTATAAGTCCTGGAATTTATTTTGACCCATTTGATGTTCGTTCTGTTCATTGTTCTTGAAAATCCCAATACAACTTTACGTTTTTTTTTTTCAGAGGTGCTGAATAAATATGTTGGAGAGTCTGAAGCAAATATCAGGTCGGTCGAGCAACGAGTATTCATAAATTGTTTTACTGATTTATTTAAAAAAAGGTTTACGGCGTTTGTACGTAGATGGGATATGCTCTGTCGTGAAGGAAGCTTCTTGCTTTAAATAATCTTCTTTTCATGTACCCTATGCTGCTGATAATAAATAACTTTATATTTTTATTCACCATGCCAGAATTTTTGTTAGTTTTTATCTTCCATTGCTCCTCACTTGTGATCATCGTGAATACTAGAACATCATGATGAGTACTTCATACGCGAATTTACCCTTTTTTACCATTCTCCATTTTAGAAAGTTATTTGCCGAAGCAGAAGAAGAGCAGAGAAAGGTTTGTTTGCTTCGGGAAAATGTATACTGTAAACTCTTAGTCTCAGGGTTAGGGAACAATTTTTATTGTTAGATGACGTGCGACCACGAAGTAACCAATGGGAGAGCGTGCTGTCAGGGAAAAAATATTCCAGCTAGATAACAAAAAAATCGATATCTACACTCTTAACAACGATGACAGCATTGGTATCGACATTTTATGAAGAAAATGTTCTTTTTTTTGTAGCCTGTTCCAGGCGTCGTGTCCGCGAAATTACGAACCTTAAGCAAGGACAACGACGACGGCAGTGGAAACATGTAAAACAATGAATTTGCTTTCTTTCAAACTTAATCGCGTCTATTTGGACCCGCTCAATATGTCAAATGAAGGCGACTATTCCTGGAGTTGAATTCTTAAGGATTTTATTCAGGTTAAAAAAGAGGAAGGAAATTTCGTCGTCGTATGTCCACGTCCTCCGTAAAACGTCAAATTAGGAGGTTTCACGTCGTAGTCGTGCAGTGGACGTCAAAGAAATGTACTAAAAAGCGTGACGCACGTGCAGAGCAGTTGTTTTGATCATTAAACCTATTGTTGTTTTGAAGTCGTCGTTGTGGTCGTCGTCGTAGTTGATTAAGCTCCTTATATTGAGAAAGCGCGGACACGAAAATAAAACGGGAGGGAACTGGGGAGAGGAAAGTCGGCGGATTTCCTTTTTCCCGCCACCGCCATTCTGAACCACCGCCACCGTTTCCCAGATCACGCGCTTATATTTTCGCGTGTCTTTCTTTCACTTACGCGTCATCCCTACTATCTGAGAGCCTGGAACAGGCTATGATTCTTGTTGTTCTCTCGGTCATAGTGCTTTCATCCTCTCCTTTGATTTTTCAGTTCAGTGATAGCAGCGGCCTCCATCTCATCATCTTTGACGAGTTTGATGCGGTGTGCAAGTCAAGATATATGTATAATGTAAGTACACGACTTTGTGAGTGATTTTTATACCATTTGCAGTTTTAGTGTTAAGAAGTTTCTGTCACTGTTGTTTATGCGCCTTATACGGTGGTAACTTACCTCTCTTTTAATTTCCTTGTAGAGTGGCGGCACAGGCGTTCAAGACTCAGTTGTCAATCAACTTCTGGCTAAGGTAAAATCGTTGAAGAATTTATTTTCTTTGGTGTAGGCCTTAACTGTACCATGGTCGGGTGGCAATGATGTTTGCAAATTCTTCGACCTATTCACCATATTGTTTAGTGCAACTAGTGTAACTACCGGAACATTGTGGTGCATATTACCATTGACTTTTGTCCACACGAAACCGGAAAGGTTTGAACCCGCGTATCTTTTTTACCCGCGGCGTCGTGTGGACAGGGCCCTTAAACCACATTGGAGAGAAGTCCAAAAAGATGTGGTTTCGGTGAACAGATTTACTGATTTCGTGTGGACAGAAAGCTAATTCCTGTATGTCCGGATTCGTACAGGTGGACGGGGCCTAAGTGTTCTGCAAATCCCTACAGTGGAACTTCGATACAACGAATCTCTGTATAACGAAGTCCTCGGTAGAACCAACGATTTTCTTTACGCTAGTAATATATAGTAAAATATATGAAAAAAAAAAACTCGATATAGCGAATAAATTTTGCCAGTGCCTTGGCCCTTCGGTATATCGAGGTTCTACTGTAGATTCAAAACTGTTTCACCGAGTTAGTTTGATTTGGTGTTGGTTGGACATGCTTTAGCTTTATTATTTAACGTCTCTTTAGATCGATGGTGTGGAGCAACTCAACAACGTGCTTCTGATTGGTAAGAATTAGTTGACGATTCGCATAATTGAAATTACTGATTCTTGGTTACTGATTCCGGGACAACTTGCTACACACTGTAGGATGGGATATGTACGGGCAAGGCCTTTTAAAAGTTTAGAACAAGAACAGGAAGTCTCATTGTTACTTTCCGTTACCAAATTAGTTCTAAGCATTTGAATTTCCTCATAGTTACTGGCCAGAAAATAGGAAGTGCGGAAAATTGAATGCAAGATTTGTATGTATTGAAAAGCCTAGTTCCCCACACAGCCTCCAATTGGGAGCGTAAGCATCTAAGACGGCGACGACTACAAAAACGTCATTTAAACAGTGAATTCGCGCTGCCTCAAACTTTATCGCGCTTGTTTCATCTCGTTTAATTCGTCAAATGTTGGCAACTTTTTTTGGAGGTGAATTCTAAAGGACTCTATCAATGTGCAAGAAAAGAAAAAGAAAGTGGTCGTCTTCTGTTCCTGTCCGCCAAAAAACGTGAAATTAGGTACTTTCACGTCGCAGTCGTGCAACGACGGCTTAGAAGTGTACAAAAAAGCGTGATGCAGGTGCAAAGTTGCTGTTTTGCCAATCTGAACCTATTGCTTTTTGCCGTTCTCGTTACCGTCCCCGTCGTCGTCGTTGCTTAAAGGGACAGGCTCACGGTTCAGCGCATGCTCATTACGTTTTTCCAATTTATTAGTAATTCTATCGGTTAATAATCCCACTCACATATATCTCAGCGATCTCAGAATGTATTTCAAAGTGGAAGTGTATTTCAGAGTAACCTGAAGTAGGATGGAGGAGTGCTAGAATTGCAGAAAAATTGGTGGATTGTGCCAACACTACCAACGTTGAATTTATTTTATTCCATGGTTGATTAATTTACAGCTATTTGCACCTAAGTTGATCAAGTGACTGCCAGGAGAGTGTGCAGATTGGTTCTTTGACAACATTACGACATGATCATATTGCTTTCATAGGCGATACAGCATGTCCTGGTAGAAAAATAGCATTTTGATTAACAAGCATACGCTGAACCGTGAACCTGTCCCTTTAAGCTCCCTATTGTGTCGTTACACAACGCTCCTCTCCACTATAGAAGGAAAAAAATGGCTGTCCAGGAGACTAAAAGAACCCTTGCAAAGCCTTCAATTTTGAGAATCCATTTCCAGGTCTTGAAAGTGTTTAAGAAAGTCAAGAGGTGACGATTCCGTTTGTGTGAATCATAATTTGCTGAAACCTGGATTTGTTGGCCCAATCCATTTTAATGCCCTGAAACTCAAGTTGTGGCCCGTGCTTTACAAGATGGTTGGGATCATTTTACGTTTCTGGGAAACTGCCCACCTACCCCTCCCCTAAGTCAACATTTTGCCCTCAGTAAGAACTAAGTGTTAAAGTTGGTTTAGGGGAGGGGTAGGTGGACAGTTTCACAGAAACGTAAAATGATCCGGTTTTGCTTTTACTTCAAGGTATGACAAACAGGAGGGATCTTATTGATGATGCTCTGCTTCGACCTGGTCGACTGGAAGTGCAAGTTGAAATCGGTGAGATTCAACATAACTTTTAATTCTGTGTTTTAACTCACGTTGCCAGCATCTATGGAAATTTATTTGGAACAAAAGAAAGCGTATACATAAGAAAAGACTATTCAACTCCCACAGGACTGGTTTGGGACACAAACATGGCCGCCGTTTCATTGTTTTGGGACACAAATATGGCCGCCATGACGTCATGTGAAAACACACAATAGAGAGAAGAAGCCGTTACGTCACGTTGCCATGGTAGCAAAATTTCCGCATCTCAACAAACAGTGGTCCTGCAAATATGGCGGAAAAAAAATTGACATGACTGTATGACTTTCTTGTGCATGATTGCACTTTGAAACAAAACGGTAGCCCATACTTTTCTTCCATCGTTCAACAATACAAATGGCCGTCTCTGTCAAGAAAGGTTGTTGAGATCCAGCAATCTTGCTACCCACGGTACTACCCACGGTAACGTGACCTCTCACTACCCCTCTCTATTGGCTCTCTTGTCATGGTTAACTCAGTAAGATCACGCGAAAATTAAATTCGCCTTGCATGCAGCATTGCATACTACTGATACTNACCCGGGGGTTTTATTCCATGGTTGATTAATTTACAGCTATTTGTACCCAAGTTGATCAAGTGACTGCCTGGGGAGTGTGCACATTGGTTCTTTGACAACATTACGACATGATCATATTGCTTTCGTAGGCGATACAGCATGTCGCGGCCGGAAAATAGCATTTTGATTCACGAGCATGCGCTGAACCGTGCACCTGTCCCTTTAAGTTCTCTATTGTGTCGTTACGCAACGCTGCTCTCCACTGAAATGTTGCGTCCAGGAGACTCAAAATAGAACCCTTGCAAAGGTGTTTGAGAAAGTCAAGAGGTGACAAGTATAGAATTTGCTGAAAGCTGGATTTTGTTGGCCCAATCCATTTTAAGGCCCAGAAATTCAAGTTGTGGCACGTGCTTTACAAGATAGTTTTGCTTTTACTTCAAGGTATGACAAACAGGAGGGATCTTATTGATGATGCACTGCTTCGACCTGGTCGACTGGAAGTGCAAGTTGAAATAGGTGAGATTCTACATAAATTTTAATAGAGAGAAGAAGTGTTTACGTCACTTTGCCATGGTAGCAAAATGTCGGGATCTCAGCCAACAGTGGTCCTTCAAATATGGCAGAAAAAAGAATTGACATGACTGTATGACTTTCTTGTGCATGACTGCACTTAAAAACAGGACGGTAGCCCATACTTTTCTTCCATCGTTCGACAATGCAAATGACCGTCTCTGTCAAGAAAGGTTGTCGAGATCCAGAATTCTTGCTACCCACGGTACTACCCACGGTAGCGTGACCTCTCACTACCCCTCTCTATTGGCTCTCTTGTCATGGTTAACTCAGTAAGATCACGCGAAAATTAAATTCGCCTTGCATGCAGCATTGCATACTACTGATACTTTAAGTAATGTATGCTAACGAATTATGCCAGCTGCCGCAAAAAGAGTCCGTGAAGACGTATTTCTTTATTGCGTACACTGACATTGGATCAATTTAAGGTTTCTGGGAAACTGTCTACCTACCCCTCCCCTAAGCCAACATTTTGCCTTAAGTGAGAAGTGAGTGATAATGTTGGCTTAGGGGAGGGGTAGGTGGGCAGTTTCCCAGAAACCTAAAAAATTCATCCCTGATTTTAATGCATAATGAGTTCTTTATAGGCCTAAAAGCGGATTATAGTTAGTGAATATGAAAATGTTTGTGTTTGTTTGCGGGCGTTCTATCATTTATTTAAAAGTTGCATAGGTTTTCTCTCTGTTTTTATGCAGTAGTATGTATTGCTGTTGGAAAAATACGAGATTGCACACATTTTTGTTTGTCTGGCCAATGTGTAATATTCCTTATTGAAATAGAGGATCGACAGGGCATATTCTTTATAGTGAGCGAGGTGTTGTTTCTCCGTGTTTTTATAACGCTGTTTGTTGACCAGGCTTGCCAGATGAGGCTGGACGAGTTCAAATCCTGGAGATACACACAGCTAAGATGAGAGAAAATAATCTCCTTGCACCAGATGTCGACCTGGCTGATTTGGCTGTGCAGACTAAGAACTTTACCGGCGCTGAGATTGAAGGACTTGTTCGCGCAGCGCAGTCCACAGCCATGAATCGCTTTATCCAGGTACAGTAAAAGGAGAGTGCAGTGATTTGCTGACTACCACCGAACGAATTTGATTCAAGAAAAAAATAAATCAAGCAAGCTGCCCTAGAAACTTTTTGTTTGAAAGCGTGCTTCTATTCTTCATATAGTTTACCGAGCGAGGAATGTTAAGAGTCGTGTGGGGTAACATGCGATCAAGTACTTTTGGGGAATAGTGTTGGACTTTAAGTATCATGGCAATGGTAACAAATGTGATTAAGACGGAATCCACCAGGAAATTGAGTAATGTTAATTTTCAGTGGACAAAAACCTTGTACCAGAATAATTTAAAGAATATTGAACTCTTTTTTACATTTTTCAAGGGCTCAAGATGTAATAAATCATCTGTAGTAACACCAACGAAAATTTCTCTTGGAAGTCCGAGAAAACTGAATGTCAAATTTCACAAGAATTGTGATTACACAGGTAAAATTCTGAAAATTTCATGTGTAAGATGTAATTCTGTGAAATATGACATTCATTTTCTCGGGCTCCTATGAGAAATTTTGTTTGGTGTTACTACAGATGATTTATTACATCTTTAGCCCTTGAAAAATGTAAGAAAGAATGCGATATACTTGAAATTATTCTGGTACAAGATTTTTGTCCACTGAAAATCAAAATTACTCAATTTCCTGGTGGATTCCGTCTTAATATTCCAACTTCTACCTTTTTGACTCTTTAAGCCCCAGATATCCACGTACACTTTGGGCCTGAAAGGGTAAAAAAAAAAAATCAAAGTTCGATGCGAAAGACAACACGGTAAAGTCAACTCTTTCTGAGAAGAACGCCTTGGGGACCTGCAGTATGTGTCAGTCTTAGAGAGATGTCCGTCTTATAGAGAGTCAAATAAAGGGAGTAAAGAAAGGCAGGGACCAACTCTGAGTGTCCGTTTTACAGAGGTGTCCGTTAAGATAGAGTAGACTGCATTTCAGTTTTTTCTGTTTTGGTTTTATCAGCTTAAAAACAATTTCGAAATTGATCCTGAAGCTGTGGAAAAAATTTTGATAAGACGTGAGGACTTCTATCACGCCCTGGAGCACGACATCAAACCGGTAAGTAAAGCAAGCTTTCTGTTTCCTGCAAAAGGCAAAGGAAAATGCTCAAATATGATTGGCTTTTTAACATAACAAGTCATGCAAGGATAATTGAACAGTGCGCGTCATTTCGCTCTGTTTAAAGACAGTTGTACTTTGATGATGATGATGGTGATGGTGATGATGATTTTTTTATACTTGTGCGTATTCCATTCGTCATTCGTCATATTTACTTTTATGGCTTACATATTACATTTTACATACTTTCGTATCCCTAGTTGCAAAAAAACAAAACAAAAACCATAGGAAAATGTTCAGCTCAATTTTGTGTCCATATAAAATCACTCAATCCAAATCTATTCGTCACTCTTTCATACAATCCAAGTTCTTCGGTCCTTCAAGCCGTTTCCTCTTTCTTTTTCTTTAGGCGTTTGGACCTGCTGATGACAATCTGGACCTGTATGTTGCAAATGGTGAGTGGTGAAGGTGTGCCTTGTGGTG
>CALNXI010002509.1:57977-70257 GCA_942486025.1 Porites evermanni | reverse complement strand
GGGTTATTTTAACTCCTCAATATCTGGGGTCACTTTTACTCCTGAAAAAGAGTTCTTTAAACTCCTTTTTGGAGTTAAAGTAACTCCACGAAAAATAACTCCACTGTAAGGAGTTAAATTAGCCCCACTAGAGGAGTTATTATAACTCCCTGAAAATTACAGTGTGTGTAAATGAAAGTGAATTACGATTTGATAAACACAGCGCCGTGCAATGAGTTAGAAATGAGTGTAAATAGTATATAAAGAAACAAAAGTCCTCCAGTAAAGGCGTTTTTTGGCCTTCTGCAATATAGGTCAGAGGTGTTGAAGCTTTTAACCACAGGGAAGGCAATCCACCCCCCCCCCCCAACCAAAAACGGATAAGTAATTAAACTCATCTTGCAAAAAAAGTCTATTGAATGTTACAAGAGATGGCAAAAAATGTATCGTTATCGGAATACCTTGGATTATTTGTTGCAGTTCTTGATCAAGTACAGTTGCAATGTATTGCAATCAATAGAATCAATATAAATCAATGACGTTATCAAAAAATGTTGAAAATGTTATTAAAAATAAAACATTTATCCCTGAGTCTTTCATTTCTTACTTTTCTGCTTTCTGAGAACAGAAATTGCTTATGTATTTTAGATCATCCCTTAAACTTCAGTTTCGGCCTGGGAG
The DNA here is from genome assembly GCA_942486025.1 of Porites evermanni. Taxonomy (NCBI): domain Eukaryota; kingdom Metazoa; phylum Cnidaria; class Anthozoa; order Scleractinia; family Poritidae; genus Porites; species Porites evermanni. The sequence goes on along the minus strand of CALNXI010002509.1, from coordinate 69,597 downwards.
GGGCGACAAACGTTGCTCAGGGGCACTCATTCAAACAAATGATCCTTAAATGAAATCATAATACGAGAAATACTTATATAGGGAGAGAGGTAAAAAAGGCCACGCAATGAGAACTTAAATGTAGATGTCAATGGTATGGCTCCATTCGCAAAGACATGTCAACTACATCACGAGCAACAAAAACGAAGAAGAGGAATACATTAATTTTTCTCCCCAGTTCCTCTCAAAAATTTCAGTTCGCGCTGTTCTTCCTGTTGGCTATATGTGGTTTTTCCTGTTGACTATATGTCTGAGTAGCTAGTCTCTGTTATTTTCATCCTACTTTTATCAAATTAACATAAGAGCTTTCCTATAATTTGTCTCGACCATATTTTAATGAAAGATGCTCTTTTTATTTCATGCGCCAGTCTTAAAAGGCCCATTATTAGGACGAACCATTAAGTTAACCCGACCAACCTTAATAAAGCTAATATTGTTTTTTAACGCATTTCAAATACTAAAATCAACTTTGAAATTTAGTTTTCAAGCTAACTGTAAATGAAAAACACATCGCTTTTTATCAACACTATTTCATTTTCTATTTACTCATCAGTATTTATGCCGTGTTAGCTGGTTTTAAGCCGGATTTATTAAAAGATATTCATTTTTAAACATTCTCATCATTTCCAACTGATTTAAGCATTGACTAGACTGATTGTTCGGTAAATAACAACCTAATACGCCTAACCCGACCAACCTTAATAAAGCTAATATTGTTTTTTAACGCATTTCAAATACTGGAATCAACATAACTTTAAAATTTAGTCTCCAAGCTAACTGTAAATGAAAAAAACATATCGATTTCTATGAACATTATTTACTCATCAATATTTTCTTGTCGTGTTGGCTGCTTTTAGGCTTATTTAGGCATCGACTAGACTGATTATTTGGTAAAATAACAAGCTAATACGCCTTTGCTTTCGACCTCTTTTATTCACCGACAACTCTAGAATGATTCTTTCTTTTTTTTCAACGTTTTTAAACGTTTTCGATAAACACATGGCTACCCACTTTAATATTGCCAGTGAACTACTGTGAAGTTAAATCCAATTGCGTCGTCAGTATGAAGTTTCAATAACTTTCTTCCCTTTCACCTGGTAAACTTAATTGCTTATAAATGATCGGCCTATCGTTTGAGTTGAAAGAGGAAAAAATTCAAACTTTTGTTTGATAATGACATCACATGAATTTGTTTTAAGACCGACAGCTTTTATTGAAAACTATAAGATATTTCAGATCTTATACGAGTGAACTCAAACCTTCTTAGAACTGCAAACAGGAAAACAAAAGCTATCCGGCATGCATGGAGAGAGTCGGAGGAAGTAGAGGAACAATTCGCGAACCTCTGAAGTTGTTCTGTCGTGGAGAATTTTCAGCGTTAGTCTCACTCAGAAACAGATGACATCTCAAAACCAGTTAAATTCGTTGCATATTGTAGAAACCAAGCACTGATCACTGAGGGTTATTTAAAAAAGATGGCAAGTACTAAAGGCTTGTATCCGACTCTTGTTGCTAACGCCGTCATTAACGCTTTGTCGTCTCCCGCCTCCGTCGTGTTGAACATCATAACAGTACAAGCGCTTAGAAAAACGCCGTCGATGCCAAAGACTTTAAAAACATTGCTACTAAGCCTGGCTGTTTCTGATCTGGGTGTGGGCTTACTTGTCCAACCAATGTATGTTGCAAGACTTGTGATGGAAATAAAACAACACACTGACAACATTGTTTATCATAGCGTAGATATCGCATTGACCGTTCAAGCCAATATATTGTCCTTTGCTTCGTATATTGGTATCGTCGCTTTAACTGTTGACAGATTCTTGGCGATTCATCTTCATCTCAGATACCAGGAACTTGTGACTCACAAGCGTGTTGTTGCTGTAGTAAGCTCAGTCTGGGTGTCAGGTGGAGTAACTGCCTTGCTTAGTCAGTTGTCTTTGCTAATTTTTTCAGCTTTCCTAGGCACAATTGCAACTATTTGTTTCATAATCACAGGAATATTTTACTGCAAGATATACGCAGCCGTGAAACACCACTCAAATCAAATCCATGCCCTTCAAGCAGCACAGAATGAAGACATGGTGAATGCCACAAGGGTACAAAAATCTGCACTTGCTACATTCTACGTTTATGTAGGGTTTTTAGTTTGCTATTTGCCAATGAGTTGTGCCGGTATTGCCAAGGCCATTGGTGAAACTCCCCTGTTATCTCATTTATGGTATTTCACATTCACTCTTATGTATCTCAATTCATCCCTCAATCCCTTGATCTACTGCTGGAAGATGAGATACATTCGACAAACTGTTATGGATATACTTCAAAACATCTTTCCATGAGGTCCCTAAAGAAAGGCTCTATTAACTCTCCCTGTTTTGCTTTAGTGAAAACAAAAGCTTGTTAGCAATACAGTTGGAAAAATGACGCTAAATATAAACTGGACCTGAAACCTTTCAAAACAATCTGTTTGAAAGCCAAATTTGTATTTATGACCGGGTATTTGAACATTGTATTTACGCCTGATTTGGCGCAAACTTTTTGTGAAAGATTGAAAGTTTTGTAAGACTCTGAAATGAAAACTCAGAGAGGTAGACGAGTGCATGAGTGCAAAAATGCGGGGTGGTTTCCGTCGAACAATTATTGACTTTAAATTAAAAAGAGAGCCGAATTTTTAGAATTCATTTATTGTAAATTAAGGTGGCCCGAACCTATTTATATGCCCGTTGGTTATGTTTTAAAATCGAGTTTTTCGGCAGAAAAGATTTAGCCGATTTCCATGATTTTTAGTATCCTTAATAAACAATGGTCGAACTTTAAGAAACTGTTATTTATTTTCTTGTAGGTAAAAAAAACGTTTGAGATATTAGCATGTGTTTAAAACCACATTTTTACAAAAAATGTCGATAACTTGGAAACCCTAAGACCGTCCAGATTTTCCTCTAACTTCAGCAAATAAGCCTCAGAGCTCTCTAGTTTTATATCTGCAAGTTTGAAGCAATCGTGACCGTAGAACGCTTTGCACAAATAGCTGGTCAAATTTAACCTTTAAATGCAATTCTAACACATTTGTGAAAGTTGACACGCAAATAGAGGAAAACTGCCGACGGACTATCTCCTATCTGCAAGGGTATTCTTGCCCAAAGCTTTAGTTGCAAGAAACTGGGTAATCAGAAACCTGCGGCGAATACAGTTCGCAATGCAAGTAGAACAACCGTTTATGCTGAATGCGGGAGGGATGAGCGAACATCTATTTATCAAAGTTACTGTGTATTTGCCCTTCTCTTTTCCAAAAAAACTCTCAAGAAGGCAAGATATAGCATTTACGGAAATCTCCTACCAGTTTTTAGCATCGAAGATTCCCGTCTTGAGGAGAAATAAACTGAGCCACCAACTCCAGTACTTCAATCGATCCAATTTCAGCTGCAACGAAAACCCTTGTATTAGGTAATTTATCCAAGCTTGTAAGATTTGCCATCACATTAGCACGGGCAGTTTGCCACTGGGGATAATGAAAAGAATAAGACGATTGTCATATTTTCTTCATCTTTATCCCCAAGCGGCAAATTTTCCGTGCGAATGTGATGTCAAGTCTAAAAAGCTTGAATAAATTACCAAGCACAAGGGCTTTCAGTGCACCTGAAAAATGGACGGTTAGAAGTAATGGAGTTGGTGGCTTTATTTCTCCTGAAAACGGAAACCTGCGACGCTAAAAACTCTTGAGAGTTTTTCGTAGATGCTATATTTTGCCTTGTTAGGATAGGTATCGAAAAGAGAGGGACAAATACAAAGTAAGTTTGATGAATGGAAGTTTTTTTTATCTTGGCCTGCATTCAGCATAAAGTTGTTCCTCTTGAGAGTGATTGCAAACTGTATTCGCCGTAGGTTTTTGATAAGCTAGTTTCTTGCAACTGAAGCTTTGGCCACAATACCCTTGCAGATAGGAGATAGCCCGTCGGCAGTTTTCCTCTGTTTGTGCGTCAACTTTCACAAATGTGTTAGCGTTGCATTTTAAGGTTAAATTTGACCAGCTATTTGTGCAGCGAGTCCTAAGGTTATATTGACATCAAACTTGCGGATATAAAACTAGAGAGCTCTGAGCCTTATTTGCTGAAGTTAGAGAAAAATCTGTCTTAGGGTTTCGAAATTATTGACATTTTTTGTAAAAATGTGGTTTTAAACATATGCCGATATCTCAAACGTTTTAATACCTACAAGAAAATAAATAACAGTTTCTTAAAGTTCGACCATTCTTTATTAAGGATGCCAAGAATCATAGAAATCGGCTAAATCTTTCCTGCCGAAAAACGCGTTTCAAAAACATAACCAACGCGCATATAAATAGGTTCGGGCCACCTTAAGGGTCTTAAAAAGATGTTCAGTTGACCAAAGTGCATGCCAAAAAAAAAAAACAGGTAAAGAAAAAATATATATATATATATCTGACTAACTTTCTCATTAAATGCTACAAGAGCAGCAGGAGAGGCAAAAAATGTACATGGTTTATGATAAATAATATATTTTAGTAAAAATCCAACTAGTGGTCTATTATCAATGCTGCGTTCTGATTGGTTGATCTACTAGGTTACATGCTGCGTTCTGATTGGTTGATCTAGTAGGCTATATGTTATACTGAATTCTGCAAAGCTGATCGTACCACGTGAAAAATAACTTTGCAAGACATCAACACGACACCGAAAGAACCAAAAACAGAGAGGGGTCGTAGCCGTAGACAACTGTGTCGCCCTTTTGGGGACTCGTCACTGCGGGACAACGAACAGAGAGGCTCTGCCGTAAAATTCCCGCACACTCTGTTTCAAGGTCCTGACATGAACTCGAACACTCACAGAATCACGCCGTATATGTTATGACCCACTAACAAAAAGGAATAATTGTGAAATAGCTCATTAAGAAAGTAAATAAGAGTAGAAGTTCTTGATTGACGTTTAGTTAACAGGTACAGCTAGAGAATATATTGCAATCAATAGAATTGATTCTTATCAATAAAAATTCTGTCAAAAAATTTAATCTTATAATGTGTCGTTTGTGACGACATATGCAATCACGTAATCAGATGATGCCCTCTTTTTAGCCCAAGTTTTTAACCTGTGCAGGTTTCGTTAGTCATACCTATCATGTGCAGCGTGTTAAACTTGAACACGCAACACCGGATGATTGGTTACTTCTTGTAAACCTTTTTTGGGTGGAAGAGGAAAATTTTTCCCTTATCTCCTCGCACTCCTTTAGTTGAAGGACACGTGACTGTTGAAATTATTATTCACTTGTTTTAATGAGCTATCAGTGTATTTTTTGCCCGATGGCAGCAAATGAGTTGGTTTGCTCTGGAGGGAGCCGTTTTCCCTAAGGTCTGTTTGACTTTGAACTTGCGATCCAATGTAAACCAGCTGCCAGTAACCAGTTAAATCTCGCGTCAGCAGTTTCAAATAATTTTACTCCATTTGACTCATGGATAATACAAAGACTGGGTCTTTCTATTATCCATGATTTGACAGACGAAATTCAACGGTTACAAAGCTCGTCGATCGCTTTGCCATTCCGATTAAGTTTGACAATGAACGTTAAAACTGCCAAAAATCGTGCTGCATGTTCAAAGTTTTGTTTTACTTATTACTTCTGCTTTTATTATCGTCTCGTTCCCGTAGTTGTCGTTGTCGTGGTTGCTCGACCTCGCAAAATCATTCTCAATGCGACCATTTCGTTGAAAACCGACGATTTGATGAAAAACGCGCGACAAAAACGACATCCGCAGGTACCCAAAGAGAGGCTCAAACGTCTCCCTTTAAGAACCTGTAACCCAAAAAAAACATTCTAACAAGCAGCTCTTGGGCGAGTTAATCGTCTCTATTGCGACAAAAGTATTTCGTTTTATTCTTTTTAAGCCTTTTTGCACTGTTTTCGACGACGAATAGCTGCCTTATTTCTCTGGGATGAACCGCTGTAAATGAACTCCAAATACGTCAATAACGGTCTCAAATAATGTTGTCTTTTCCTTTTTGACTGACTTATTTCAACACTTATAAAAATGGACCTACCGTTATTCTTAAAAGGAAAACATATTCACATTTTTGTATAATGAGCACATCACATTTGAATTTTCCACTCTCTGTTAGAGGAAAGGTCTAATTAATTTCAAACGAATGAGTTCATATTTCGGTCCAGCAAATACTTTCAGTGAACTAAAACTTGTTTTTACACCTTTGCAACCAAACAAAGCAACGAGAGTTAGCTTGTTCAATAATAACAGGAAGCGTAGGGGAACATATTGCCGGTGAGAGTCTGTTCCGTTAGTCAAGCGAAGAAGCACTTCCTCATAAACACCTGCGAGACTCTTTAACGCTGTATTCAACCAGAAAAACTACTTATCTTCCACCACCATCGTGTTGAAATTCATAACATTGCTCCTGAGTCTTGCTGTCTCTGATGTGGGTGTTGGCGTTCTGGTTCAACCCACTTATGTTACAGTTCTTGTAATGAACATAGACTCGACAAAACGTTGAAAATAGTGCTTTTTACATAATATTTGACGCATTCTACGTCCAGAGCTCTTTATTTGGTGTTACTTCCTTTTTTGGCGTTTTAGCGTCAACCGTTGACAGATTCTTGGCAATCCATCTTGTAGAGTCTCTTGTCCTTGAACACTGAGTGTTCGCCCAACAACGACATCACTCAAGTCAGACCCAAAATTCACGGTTTACCAGTGCCTTGCTTGGTTTGAAATGGATACGGATTCTTGGCTTTATCTCAATTTAATAGCCATCAGAGGAAGAATAGTGGAACACTGAGAGCTTCTTAGGACTGTGCAATTATTCTAGCAACGAATCATTTTGAGTGTCAGTCTCACTTGAAAGAGAAAAAACTGAAAGTTTTCGAGAAGGCTGTCGCCAAACATGAATCAAAAGTTCTCTCTTTAGTACAGTTGCCATCGAGCAAAGGAAGAATGCAGAATGACGGAAGCTGAAGGTTTTCCAGAAGGTTTGCACCCGACTCTTGTCGCTAACTGCGCCGTCAACACTTTTTTGTCTTTCACTGTCATCGTATTGAATGTCATAACAATACAAGCGCTCCGAAAAACGGCGTCGTTGCCAAAGACTTTAAAAACATTGCTCCTGAGTCTGGCTGTTTCTGATCTTGGTGTTGGTTTGCTTGCCCAACCTCTCTATAGAGCAACTCTTGTAATAAAAATCGATCAAAGTACGCTATATGGATGCTGCGTTCAATGTATTTCACGTAGTCTTCGACTTCTTGGATATGAATTTTCGTCTGCTTCATTTTTTGGCATGTTCGCTTTAACTGTTGACAGATTCTTAGCAATTCATCTTCATCTCAGATACCAGGAAGTTGTGACATACAAGCGAATTGTTGCCTTAGTGATCACAATATGGGTGCTCAGTTCAGCTCTTTCGGTACTTGCTTTGAACGAAAAATTAGAGATAGTTCTCTCTTCTGTTATTGGAATCATTGGGTCTGTTTGTCTAATAATTGCAGGAGTTCTTTGCTGCAAAATGCACGCAGTTGTTCGACGCCATAGAAATGAAATTAATCGCGCCCTGCAAGTACAACAAGTAGCACAGAATGGAAAACTAGTAAATGACGCAAAGCTGAAAAAAACTGCACTTGCTACATTTTATGTCTAGATCGTGTTTTTGGGATGTTATGTGCCATACTTTTGCGTGAGAGCTGCTTCTATAATCTCTGGTGAGTCTGTGTTGCGACAGCATCTGTTTTATTATTTTTTGACACTGATGTATCTGAATTCATCTCTCAATCCTTTGATCTACTGTTGGAAGATGCGAAACATTCGACAAGCTGTGATTGGTGTACTTCGTAACATCTTTCAAAGTAATTAAGGCTCGTGGTTCCACTTGAATTTTGAACATTTTACGGTGTCATTTCTATGGTCTTTAAGAGTGTAGACCATGGAAAATTGTGGTCGATTTATTAAATAGATCTCTAAGTCATTGAGAAAGCCAATACTTACCACCTTACTATCAAATTTACCGCTGAAGTATCAGAAATAGAAACTACACTCTTGGACACAACAGTGTACAAGGGAGAACCATTCGAGAAAGAAAGAATCCTCGATGTGCGTACACATTTTAAGCCTACTGAATCATTTCTGTACACATAGTTCAACAGCTGTCACCCAGCGGGCGTTAAAAAGGTTTTGTCAAAGGAGAATCTCTACAGGCTTCTCAGAACAAACTATTCAAAAGCTATGTTTGGGGAGAACGTTAGAAAATTTGAAGCACGCCTAATTCTAGAGGCTACCCGGAACAAAAGATGGATAATATCGTCTCAGAAAGTAAACATGGGGACAGGAAGGAATAAGCTCTCAAACAAACATTGGGAACGCACATTCCAAAAAGATTCTACCCTTTGTCACACAATTTTAACCGTCTATACCAAACTTGAGAAACATGCTTATGGACAAATGGCATTTCATACAAAACCAGCTGTTAGACCCGTTGCTCAGAGAGATATTCAGGGAGCCTCCCTTGATCTCTGATAGAAAAGGAAAATCGCTAAAAGGCATGCTTGTTAAAGCCATAACTTTAAAAAGACTTTGAAAGACACAATAGGCACATCGCAGGGTCGAGTCGTGCAGGTCTTTCTACCCATTTTTAACACGTCATTTTATTTAAAACGTGTTCTATAATAATAATAATAATAATAATAATAATAATAATAATAATAATAATAATAATAATAATAATAATAATAATAATAATAATAATAATCGATCTTTGCTTTAGTTGGTTAACTTAATGCATGGTAAAGAAAGGCACTTCCATCAAATCAGCTACAGTTTCTTTATTGGTCGATAATTAAGACCAAGACGGCAAAGAAGGGTCCGTTCGACCGACCTTATTCTAGAAATAGGTCCAACAAAATTAATGTATTCGTGCGGGGACCAGCTAGTTTGTTTATTTTGTACAATACAGCGTCAACAATTGCAAACGAGGTTGTTGGCAAGAGAATGCTGTTTTTATTTCTTATTGCGGAGAAACCTTGGGGAAAAGTAGTCGTACGAAGTGCCTTGATCGTGTTTTTGAGAATAACAGATTTGATGAGCGCGGGTAAAAATTGTTCGCGGATTACAGGTTACTCTAAGTGAGAGTCAGTACATACGGACACTGAGGTTATGATGTTATATAATGGCATATTTTAAACATTCTCATCATTTGCAACTTATTTAGATATATTAGACAACTGACTTCATAAATAACAACCTATTACGCCTTTGTAATCATTCACAAACCCTTTTCCCCTGAAATGAACAATTTTGTTTTTTTCCCTTTCAGCCTTGTTACATTTTTGATAAACACATAGCCTTGCGTATACCACTATTGCACTGTGAACTACTGTGATTAAACATCTATCAGTTGCCTCAGTAGTTCTAATAACTTTCTTCCGTTCCACCTGGCAAACTTAAATCGTCCCTTTTTGGGGAAACGGCCAGTGTCGCACTGACTTGGTGGATCAGTTTCTTAGCTGGTTCAGCCGCAATCGCATGACATGCAATCCAACAAAATGCAAGGAGATTATTTTCCGTAAGAAAGGTTTCAGTCAGGTCATCGCGCCAGTTAGTAATATACCCCAGTGCGCAGAGTTATCCATATTAGGTGTTACTTTCCAACAAAATTGTAAATACAGTAGTCACGTGCGCGCGAAGGTAATTAAGGCGAACAAGTCATTATTCTTTTTAGGATCTTTACGTAAGGAAGGAATGTCCCAGGAGGAAGTAGATCACCTTTTTAACGCAATAGTTTTACCAAATTTTTCTTGCGCTCTGCCTGTTTATGGTGCCTCAGATTCCACCTTTCTGTAATTGCTGGGAATTAAGTAAGCTTCATTGTGGTGGGAATTTTTTTTGGAAAGCTTTCAGGATCTTAGGGTTAGATGAAACAAGAGGTAGTTGAGTAGTGGGACCAGATTTTCATGGAAATTTTCAGGTTAATGTTACACTTTTTTTGCCTTTTCTTCCGGTGTCCTTGACTGAATTGTGCTCATTCTGGTATGATCTGAAAGATCTCTTCACTCTACCCAAGTAAGCAGGCAACGTTGTCTTTGACTGTTAAAACTGATGACGTCACAAGCGGTAGAAGGGAGGTGAATTCGAACGGGCGGTTACGTGTGGTTCAGTGGCCAATAGGTTAAAAAAACACCAGGGTCCGGTTCCTGAAAGACCGATTAGCGCTAATCTGGGATTAACATTTTGTTCCATTTTTTTGTATTTATACCTTCCTATACGATGCTTAGAGTAAAAATCTTGTGTTATCAGTACCGTATCTCAGTAAAGGTAAGTAAAGGCTTAACAGTATTTTGTAAACTTGACTTACATGATCTTAGGGGCTGTTTACATGAGGGAGGAAGATCCTTATAGAAAGCGGAACAACTTTACGTTGAGTTTGCATGCGGAAATTTCGGTCCGTATGGTGCCCAAATATAGACGGTTCGAGAAGGAATTAAAAATGGCGGGAGACAAAAACAAACACGCAGCTGCAGTTTGGGCCCTTCCGCTCTCTTTACGGGCGTTAATAATTACCTTTCTGCAGAATTATGACAACAATACGCTCGTCGTAACGTTAAACGAAATGGCCTGTTTTGTGCCTAGTACTAGGATCTTGCTTGTGACTCACAAGCGGGTTGTTCCTGTAGTGAGCTCAGTGTGGGTTTTAAGTGCCTTAATTGCCTTGCTTACTTTGAAATGGATACAGGTTTTCGGCTTTATCTTCGCAACCATTAATGTTGCGTGTTACATAACTACAGGCCTTTTTTATTGCAAGATATACGCTGTCATTCGGCACCACGTAAACCAGATAAACAATCAACAACAATCAACAATCAGCACAGAATGAAGACATGGTGAATGCTGCAAGGCTGAGAAAAACTGCAGTTGCTACATTTTATGTGTATTTGGTGTTTTTAGTTTGCTATTTACCAGCATTTTGTGCTGGTGTTGCAAGAATACATGGTGAAACTTCCTTGTTATCACTTTTATCGGGGTTTAGTCATACCTTTGTGTATCTAAATTCATCTCTCAATCCGCTGATCTACTGTTGGAAGATGAGAAATATTCGTCAAACTGTCGAGAACACAATACAAGGCATCTTTCCCTGTGGTACCTGAATAGAAACTATATTTCAGAACAATTCTGCTTTTTATCTCGGAGGAAAACAAAACCTTTATCAACGCAATAAAGTTTTTCAAAACATGATGTACTAAAACCTGTGATGCTATCTGTACGGGATTATTTTTTTCTGCTACAGACCTTGACTTTTAAAGATTATTTAAAAAACTGTTTATTGAAATTCATGAAACCAAGAAAGAGTTGAAAAATGTCAGTGGAATTCAGACAAGTGTGTAAATGAAAGTGAATTACGATTTGATAAACACAGCGCCGTGCAATGAGTTAGAAATGAGTGTAAATAGTATATAAAAAAACAAAAGTCCTCCAGTAAAGGCGTTTTTTGGCCTTCTGCAATATAGGTCTTAACATATCTTAATATAGGTTTTAACCATAACAGGCAGGCAATCCACCCCCCCCCCCCCCCCCCCCCACCAA